>JAJEKV010000006.1:28606270-28830713 GCA_021234155.1 Isoetes taiwanensis
ATAAATTGGTTATCAACTGAATCTTTTCCTTGATGACAAATCAAGAAGCGTGATTTATAATTGTGCGCATGTTAACATTATTAATTAACACAGTTCAAAGAGACATTTCACTCATTGCAAGGTCCTAAAAAAGAGTTAAAGGGCGCTCTATAGAGAAGGGGGTAAAGTCATAGATATAAATGAACATGTCAATCAAATACGGCCAAGATATGTCGAAGCTACAGTGGTTGAAATGGCAAGTCCCTAATTAATTCCGAGAGTACACCTACAAACTTCCAAAGTGTTGATACTATGTACAATAAATCATGCATGTATAGTCATGGTCCAAGTTCATTCCCTACAAATAGGTACATGATGAAGTTCACTCCAATGAATGCATTCACAAGGTGCTCAGAGATATCTGGTGAGGAATTATGCTAGGTGGATAGAAATCATTAAATAAAAGTCTAGATGCTGTGAAAAAGTATATGTATACTCTGTTTGTCGTCTTGCGAATTGTTTATACACAAAAGACAATACTTGCATCAGTTGATGAGAAAGAATTTGCTAGGTTGTAGTATACGTGCTGCCAGCACAAGATGGAGGGAACCTTGGCCAGGTCAAAATACGCAGCAACACCACATGATAATAGGTATTGAGTCACAGACGAAGACAAGGCAATTACGAGGAAGAAAAAAGGAATATGCGTGACACATACGGGTGCAAATTAGACAAGGAAAGGTTATCCGAAAAGTCACCGAAATGAGGAAGTGAGCAGACACAAAGTGTATAGAGAGGATAAGAAGTAGTTTTAACGTGCAGAGAGTCTGAAATGGTCTATTAGACAAGGCACCTTCCTCTTCAATTGAAGGAGACCGTATGGGCAAAAAAGTTTTTTATATCCACTAGGGCAAGGAGAAAACTTCAGGCAAGAGACATATACTATAGTTGTATTTTTAAAGTCCGCTCAAAACCAGCTTGGAATAGAATACAAGGGACGATTGAATCCAACTTGAAATAAAATACAATGGACCAGTAGATCTAACTTGAAATAAAACACAATGGACCAGTAGATTTAACTTGAAATAAAACACAGTGGTGAGATAGGAACTAGCAAAAGAAAGAAAGAAAGAAAGAATGAATGAAATACAATATAATGTACCATAACTTCTTGCTAATGACCAGTATTTTACGTGTTAATGAATTGAATTGAATGGTTTTTTTTTCTGCAAAAACTGCGAAAACCAATAGGCTTATGTGGCCCAAAGAAAACACAAAAAACGCCTTACATTGTGAGATAAACATTGTGAAAAAAAAATGTCCACGTGTTTAAATGAAAGTGGGAGCCATTTAATTGCAAAGCCAATTAATAAAACAAATTCAATGACGTGTCTGCAGCATTTTATTTTGTATATTCCAATTCCAGCAATGCTGAAAATATTTTATATCTAAAATGACGTGTCGCTTCTCACTTCCCTGCCCTTTATATTCTTCCCTTTCCTCGGCTATTTTCTCCCCCTCTCCTCCGGTCGAAGATTTGAGCGCTTCAATCCGCCGGATCTCCATAGCCAGAGCTTCGCATTCTGCCACAGATCGGGCGCACCGCCTCTTCCTTGGGTCCAAATCCGTTTCGAAAACCATACCCTATTCTGCCAGATCGTCTTTCCCGTTAAAACTGCCCAGAAATTTTTTCAATCCGAAGATAAAGCTTCTAGATCCTTCTCAATCCATTCTTGGTCCCCCCAATTCCTTCATCCTCGCGCTTGCCGGAGCAATCCCCTTTCCAATTCATAAGCCCTAAAATATTGAATATCAAACCACCGGATTTGGATGATTGTAGGCGAATTTTTACTTGATTTTGTTTATCAGTTTAATAATCAGCAAGATTCAGGGCAATTTGTGCTTCCAGTTCTTCAAGGGAAGCCAAAATTGCAAACCGAAGTTTGCAGAAGATCATGCCGGGGATCCACTACGGTGGTCTGGTAATCAATTCAGAGCCGGATTTTCCTTCTGTAAGAAATCTCCATTTTGGTCCTTCGTATGAACCAAGTCCGGCAGTTGGGCGCCTTCCGCTTGTGCCAATCCGGCACAAGGCCTGTAGACCTAATCATTTTCCGGCGCCATGGCTGGGCAAAGAAGGGCACACACGTCTTCTCTTCTCAATGCAGAGCCGCGACGATCCGGCAAAGAATCAGAATGGGCCGGGAAGCAATGAATCCGAAAATGATTTGGCAGCCATGGTGCACGAATTTATCGAAAATAATGGTAGCTATGGCCACGATGGGAACGAAAGCAGTGATTCTGATACCGGATCGCCCAGCATTGCCAGGCTTTCCGATACTCTGAAGGTAAAATTCGAACTGGGTTTTGAATTATTTACCTAATTTGGACGGAATTGAGGATCAATATCTTAAACAGAGCGCGGATTCTTGTGTTTATATAGGTTTTGGTTTCTTCGGCTACACCTTCAGAAAGGATTCTGCAGAAGGTCGTAGTTCAATCGATTGTGAAAGAAAAATCAGATTCTATTTGCGAAGATAGCGATGCAGATTGCAAGGGCGGATGTGTCCGGCGGCTTATTGTCAAGAATCTAAAATCTGCCGGATATGACGCCGCAGTTTGTAAATCGAAATGGCAATCCACAGCAAAAGTTCCCGGAGGTAAACCTCCATAACCATTTTCTTCTTATGTTTCCGTTTGAAGATAGAATCTTTCAAATTTCTGTTTGAAACAAAGAACCCAGTTCAATCCGTCGTGTTTTAAGCAAAGAAAACGGTTTTATTTTTTTGATTTCTGTCTGAATCAAAGACCCAAGTATTAAAACAGACTCTTGTTCTGTGAATCGGAAAACCCTAATATGGTTCTGGCAATGCTTTTGCAGGGGATTATGAATACATCGATGTTTTGCTTAACGAGCAGAGGATTATTGTGGACCTGGAATTTAGATCCCAATTCAAAATCGCTCGCCCAATTCCGCACTACTTATCTGCGCTGAAGCAATTGCCGACTCTGTTTGTTGGGGATGCAAACAAATTGCAACAGATATTGAATTTAATGTCTGAAGCTGCAAAATGTTCTCTCAAGCAGAAATCTCTGTATCTGCCTCCCTGGAGAACCCTAGATTATATGAAAGCGAAATGGCTTTCCGTCTGTGAGAGGCAAACGCTGCCGGACTCGAATTCCCCAAAAATTGGGTCTGATTTGGATAATTTGAAGCCGCCCTGCCAGCAATTGAATCGATTCAGGGCCTCTTTCAAATCGGAAAATAAAAGGGCTTCTACTTTTGCATCTGGCAGATATGGAGCTCCAAGAGTAAACCGAATTAGCAGAACTACTAGTGACAGAGAAGAAAATCTACTAGATCCTCTGTTAGTTTGAGAAATGGTTTCTTAAGAAAACTTTTAGTCCCTACCATTGCAAAAAAAACTGCTGTTCGGTGGGTTTTATATACAGATCGAAGCAAAAAGTTCAAAAACAGAGTACTCAAGTTGTATAGTCCGGCCGAATGATCCTTCCTTCTTATCAGAGAGGCGAAGCTTATTTATTCTTTTTAGTTTGAGCAAAACAATTGCCGCAGAGCAATTTTCTGTTTCTGAGGATTGAATTTTTGTTTGTGAGAAGCTGGGCTTGGCAGAGCCCCATTTTCCTACCGTATAATATGTGAATTTTTTTTGTCGATCTCTTGAAACATAGAAGAATCGAGCAGACCATTTTGTAGCAGAGAATGAATATGATATAAGCTTTTGATGTAAAAGTTTTGCATTTCAGAGTTCTTGATACAGGAATTGCCATAGCTGGTTTGGCTGGCATGTTTATGTATGATTTTTCTTTTGATTGATCTGTTCTTTTGCGGAGTTTGAATCTTTTGGGTGTTTGCGAATCAGAAGGCAAATACCTAGTTAATCTAGTTTTTTGGATTGAATTGGTTTATTTTGCTCCGAGCCAATTTGGGCTGTTTTTGGGCTAAAAGTTTCATGAATTCTTGCCGATCAAGAGGTAAAATTATCGATCTGAGATAATTCTTAACAAATCATGGGTCAATTGAGCTTTTTTCTTTGATCAAACCGTTCGGATTAGGATTTATGAACTGTTCCGAGCCCAATTTTTCTTGAATCACACGATTTTGTATCAGATTTCACAGATCTGATGCAGCAACGACAGGTTAGATTGAATGGTTCGAAAAGATATTGGATTGGAATTTGAGGAAGGGAATTGATTGACAAGACTGCAAATGTTATTTCTGTGGCAGGGAGGCAAAAACGCGTTTTGGGTAGTTTTCTTGGGAAATACGTTACCTAAACTTTTTGCCTTTGCCGTGAAGGTGGGGAACCTTTTTGGGTTAAAGACTTGACTTCTTTTTTTTAATTTATTTATTTCGCCCTAAAAAAAGTCCATGTTTGACAGCTTCGTTTCTTCTTCTCTTTTTGGGCCACATGGGTTTTTTTTTTGTCCATAAGACTTGCCAAGTCTTGTTGTCATATTCTGACCAAGTCTTGCTGTGGCAGAATCATAACCGTTGAAGATTCTACAGGACAGAATCTCAACCATTGACATTGTACTACATCAAAAGTAAATTTAAATTTCACCCTTTCTTAAACTATGATGGTATATCACTCTAAGAAATTGCATCACATAAAAACTGTGTCTTCTTTTTCTTCTCTATCAAATTGAAGAAATTTAGCCTTCAGTTCTTAGTCAAGCCTATCCTTATCCTGTACAACCATTCAACTGTTCAAGCATATCCTGTTTTTCCACTAAATTGCTCCCCTTCATTTCCTCCGACCCTAAGCAATCGTTGTTGATTGCGTGCTTATCTACATTTATGTATTTCTGTCCACCATACTTCAAGTGTGTGCATGTTCACTTTTGAGTTTGAATTTGTATTCCTTTTCAAATCAATTGGGTTTTTGCTTGCTCAAATTTGGGGTTTGTTTTGTCCTTTAAACTTGCCTAGTCTTGTTATCATATCTTAACCAAGTTGTCCTAGTCTTGCTGCTCAAAATATTGTAATATCAAAGTGAAGAAATTTAACCTATGTCTTCCTTCTTCATCAAGATTTTATCCTGTACAATGGCTCAAGCATATCCTGTTTGTTCATTGATTTGCTTCCTCCAAATTGAAGCAATCATTATTGATTGCACCCTTATCTATAGTTCTGTATTCCTGGGTCCCTAGTTCAATTTGGGTTTGCGCATGTTCACATTTTGGGTTTGAATTTTCAAATTATTGAAGCAAATTTCTCTACTATATTTCTTATTTTTATGAAGATCTAGCAAAAAGATATAGAAAGGTCAAAGTTGATTTACACAACCAGTCAAGGATTGGCGTAGATTGGATATAAAATGTGTAGTAAACGGGGTAGTTACTCAAACAACATGATGTTGTTGAGTGTACGGGTAACTCCAATTGATCTATAATCTCTTCTGTTTTTTCTTCAATGACATATTCACAACCTCCACGGTCATCAAAGCTTTAGCATGAAGGTTAGAATCTAAATCCCTAAAGTATATCTACAAAGCCTAGAAAAAATGATCTAGCATCTTAGAGCAATCTACTCGTGCACGAAAGCACTTACAAAGCCTTGAAAAAATAAATTAGAATCTTAGAACAATCTAATTGTGTATGCTAAAGCGCCTTTAATGAGAAATGGGTTGTTAAATAAAATGAAATGGATAAGCAAAAAAACATTCATAGATATTTTCTTTTCTCTAACCAAGCCTTCGAACATCAAGATCTGATAGTGAATGCCTTAGTAATGGTAACCCTTGTATTTTAACAAATATCATTTCTATATATTTGCGTGTTTACTTTTGTCATCTATCCCTACTGGAACATAAACGTAAGTATGTTGCAAATCTTAGCATCATAGTATCTTCACAACAATCTAATATGTTTCTTTTTGTGGAACCCCACAGAACAAGTAACTGTATTAGAAACATGGAAATTTACAAAAACAAAAGTTCAAGTAGGAAATCACCAAAGGAAAAAAAAAACTTGTTACACAATAATGTTATAGCCAATCTAATTGTTTCGTACATCGTCTCAGTCTCAGTAGTTTAACTTGAATTAGTAAAACTAAAAATTATTCTTGTGGGCCTTGAATGATAATGACCGGCCACAGACTAACATCCAAATATAGGAGTATCTTAGGCATGGCAGAGTCCACTTTATAGAGCCCAATGGTTAGAACAATAGATGGCATCCCAAAAAAAAAAAAAAAAAAAAGAAGGGAAGGGAAAAAAGGAAATGAAAATTGATGGAGCACAAGATGAAGCAATTTTTATGGGCATCCTATTGGTTTTTTTTTTTATCTTATACCATTTTACAATTTCACAAGCGTAACATATGGTGTGGCACTTTTGGGTCATGTCAAACTTTTGTCACAGTTGTATGGTATGCTCAATTAATTATGTTACTGGAAAAGGACAAATTATGTTGTTAGCACATTGGAAGATGAAAAGAAATTGAAGAATATTGCATGTGCAAGAAAAGGTCCAAAGGGTAGGGTCTATATAGACAAGAATAATCAATTTTGTTCCATTTACCAATAATGGGCCCCTGGTTAGCATTGCCATCTGCGCACATAAAACATTGGGGATTCAACTAGCTGCAGATCCCATATTTGGGGATAAATGTATGAAATTAGTCTAACATGTGCTTAATGGGTCCCCTGTTGGGTTTCTAGTGTTAAATGAAGTAAATAAAACGTATTTATTAAGCTCCAGCTTTTCATGAAGCTATGTTCAAAGAAGGTTATATTATATTCATATCAGTGGTTAGTTAATCAGGTTTAGTATATCGTGTTTTTTGTTGACTTGGGATAAAATGCAACAAGATTTGACATGGTCCCTTCGCATGTAGGAGACAAGTTCTACCTTCCATTAATAGAAAGATGAAATGTTTACAAACATCAAGGAATTATTAAATATGATAATTAGGAGGACACGCTTGTGTAAATCAAGAAAATTATTGCTTTATAATTGTCAACATCGTTACTTATGATACATGAGAGTGATGTGAATTTGGGGGAGAAGAGAAATATGTGAAAATTAATAGTAAAATATGCCATCTAAACCAACTCTTTATGTTTTAATAATCTAAACCCTTGAACTTAATACATGCACTTGACAATGCTTAAAAGAGCTTAGCTTACACATCAAAGTCAAAACAAGACGCTTACAAATTGCAATCCTTATCTCTCCCATTGGGAGGATATCTATGTAATATGAAAAATAACGTTTGATGTATTCTCCAATTTTGGTTCTTGCGTTAACAATGAACATGTTTTGGTCACAAATTGTTTTCGTTGTTTCACCTTCAGTTGGATTGAATGACCATAATCACACTACATTCAATATTCAATGTGTTATCACTAAACCAAACTCCAAGAAGCAACACCATTTAATAGACAATTAATTAGCACCACAGTGTGTTTTGGATATCTTAGTACATCCCACTAGCAACATCACCGAATGGCCAAGCTTCAATAGTATAACATAGAATTGTACTTCCCTTGCTTAAATATTCAAAAGTGCAAGATAACTTGTGTCACATGTTGAATCTGCTTCCCCAAGTTCTATAGGTGACTTTTGAGCCATTAATTCTTTAGAAATAAGTTTTGCATCACATTAATATGTACAAATATGCAAATATACAATTCCTTGCAAACCGTAAAAGTTTTCTCGTGGAAACCCTTCCAAGGTGGGTTTCTTAATCCCAAGCAGCAAACCCTTCACAAGTGGGTTTTTTAATACCAAGCAGCACAAATTATAAAGGTTTTCCCCCTGGAAACCCTTCCAAGGCGAGTTTTTTAATCCCAAGAAGCAATTGGTGTGCTGTGCTCTATCAAGTCCCATACACCTTTTAGTCCCCGTGGACTATAAAATTCAATTCTAAAGTTTCTATGTAGACATCTTTCTCGCAAAGTTTCTATGTAGACACTCATAGCACTTTATTTAGGTTGAATATAAGATAGGTAGACAAATATGGCAATACTTGAAGATCTTCCACAATGAGATACTCCCAGCATACCGTTTCAACCTCCAAAAATTGTTTCGTGAGTAAGCTACAACCTTGCAAAATCCACATGCCATAGCTTTTTTGTTTAATTACAATTTGGTGTGCACCATGGTATAAAAACAAATATAGTAAGATGCAATAGTATGCACGGATCAAGCCATAGCATGATTAGTTGCCCATGCCTCACAAGTTGAAGCTAATGGGGTTGGCACTTAAAAACCATTTTCTAGTAAGACTACTATACTACTTCGAAGGTGTAGACAAGTCAAGACAATTGAAAAATTCAATATTACCTCCTCTGCTTATAAGCTGCTTTTTTGAAACACATGTTTGTAACGTGGCTCATCTAAAAGCACAAGGGACTGAAAAAAGATGAGACAGAATACCAATAAATGCAAATTCCAGTGTAGAATCTAAATCATAATAGCACATAAACGTACTATATACATTTTCCATGATACTTTGTCATGAGTATGCAGAAGTTATAGAAAAAAGGGAAAACCTGCTGCTGCAACCTCTTTTTCCTGCTACAGAAAAAAGGCCTCAGGAAGGAGGAGAAAATTTACTGTGGCAATTCAGATGCCAAAGAGGGCGTTACAGATGGATGTAGCAGCACGGTTACAGGGAGTAAAAAAGGAGAAGAATTGTAAGAAAAGAAATAAATATTCACCTGTGTGTAGATCATAATGCCCAGATCAATAATGGTCTTCAGTAACAATCATACCCCACACCATTTGCCTTAAATTCCACGGCTGGGATGTGTGCATCATCCATATCTACTGTTCCTGAAACCGACAAGGGGACCCGTCTGCAGCCATGTTGGGGATCTCAGAAGATGCTCTGCATATCAACATATGTGTCACTTATCTTACAAATCCACATAAAAAAGGTGCTACTGGAAATATATTTTAAAACAAGGATCAAGGATCTCCTCCTGTCTGAGACACTGGAGAAATAAAAATAAAATAAAAAGAAAGAAATAAAAACTTAAACAGCCAAAAGAAACACTCTTTCTTTTAAGTGCAATATAAATGTTTTATTCTGGTTGCTGAATATTGAAACAAAAGCCTAGTTAATCAACCATCAGTAACACATTTAACTGTAAACTCTCCAAAGTTATTATTCAAACAAAACCTAAAAGGAACACATTTAGCTGTAATTATAGCCAAGCCTGCCTAGAAACTATTCTCCAGCATAAACCTACTTAAAAGTGAAGAAAACACACTTAAAGTACTTAAAGCAGTTTAAATATTGGTCAAAGAATAATTCAAACAGAAAAGCTGCTTGCCTGGAGAAAAAGAAGACACAGTGTGATGCAGGTAAACGCATGCAGTCCGGCTTCCTTGTGCGCGAAGAAAAGATCCAGATGATTCCAGAATCAGGAATTGGCCGACCTGCAGGCCGTTTTGGATGCAGTTCCATGCAGAGCAAATTTGCAGGCAGGATTAGAAAGAGACAGGCCAGAATAATGGGGCCGTTTGTCTTGCTCACCTTTTTTTTAAGGATGATAGCCGGCAGCTGCAGCAGAGCACGGCCCTGCCAGAACCTCCATAGCTGACCTTGTGACGCCAGCCCTGCCGCCCACGTGTATTGTGTTGTAAAACCCTAATGCTTTCGTCACCGTCCCACCACTGGCGAAAACAGGACAAACAAATGGTGGCTTGCCGTTAAATGTTTATTTACAATAAACATAACATTACATAACATTATAATATAGGATAAATTTATCCGGGTGGCTTTTAGGGACGCCTCACATGCCACCGGCAAGTTTTTGCCCGACGTCAAGCCGTTCGAGACGCTTAGGTGTAAACTACTCCAGCAGTTCAGGGACGAACGGCTCAGATGTCAAACCGGCCGTCTCAGATCAACTACATGTGAATAGCTAAAAATTTACATGTGAGGCGCCTCTTAGAGCCCGATCACATGCCATATCGCCGGAGATGGGCCCTGTTATACCCTGTGCAAATTAAGGATGGTGGTGACGGTGGGAGTAAAAGTGTGAGGCATTTTACACGATGGTTAGGATGGGTTCAAATGTAACCATCGTCGAAGAGAGGCCCTGTTTTGCCCTGTACTTTTTGGTGCGTGTAAAAGGGCTTGCGTTTTTTACGTGATGGTGAGGGTTGCCATTGTGCATGTGAAACGGTCTTATGACTGCGATCACAACCCTCACCTCATGTAAAATCTCTCGCTATTTTACGTCCACCATCACAAGCCATCGGTCATTTTATACGAGGTATAACAGGGCCTCTCTCCAACGACTGTCTCATGTGAACCGGCTCTTAAGAACAATCCGTCACGATCATTTCTATTTTTTTACACTATATGTAGAGAAGTAAATTTACTACTCGAACTTTGCCACGACCATTTCTCTTTTTCAACACCCTTTGTGTTGGGAAGTAAACTCCTCCTCGAACTTTTGACCAAATTCAACTGAGAAGTAAATTACTCCTTGAACTTTTGACCAAATCCAATTGTTTCTACTTGTATCTCTTAGTCTATCCATTGGACCAGCTGAATTTATACAACAGCAATAACATTAACATGTTAAGATGATAAAGTACCTTTTAGTATATACTGGATGCATGGTAAGCAAATGAAATTGAGCAGGAACACATAGAAGCATTGCATCCTGCTTTCTTGTGCCATGCCATTATGCAACCGAAAAACTAACTTTAAGTTAAACCAAAGATGGAAAGTCTTAACCCTCGCTTTCAGGATTAGAGCCCATAAATCTACAAATCAGAAACAACCTAAAAAAACAATCTAAAAAGCAAAGAAACACAGTGAGAGCCAGATTTGAGTCAAGTCTGAATATTACAGCCTATTGTAGGTCAAAAAACTCCATTTTTAAGGGCTCAAAGCTATCACATATGGCCTAAAGTAGCAAAATTATCATAGGCGTTAGCAGATATATTTACTATCGTTTCATGCATTGAATTCTTATGCATGTTTTCATATCCTCTTTATCACACTGACATTGAAAAACTATTGCAAACCATTGGCTGCTAACATAAAGAAAAAACAGATGAATCTACTACCGTGGCAATGTAAATTTCAAATAGGAAAAGTGATGTCCTATCTGAGAAAAGCCTTCTTACACGAGAACAATGTAAAAAAGAATTGTAAGAGCTAAATCACATTTCATGCACATGGGTTGTGCGGCTGAAACCTTACTCATCCATATGCATTTATTGTCTTTGGGTTTCGAGGTCAATAGGAGGTCTGCGGGGAAAATAAGCATGAATTCATTAATTAGAAAATGTGTTTTCTCGTTCGAGAACCGAAATAGGTCGCCCGAGCGGTCGTGAAACGAGGATTTAATGTCCTTTTGCACCAAAATGAACTAGTATGAGAGCACTATCGTAGAAACTTTAATTGGCGCGAGATCGAGCATTCTTTCTATAATTAGCGTGCTAAATGACAGCATTAGACCAGGCATGTCATTATCACTAGTGGTCCAAAAGATCGCGGTGGCGATCTTTAAATGGTCGGGCATAGCCTAAAAATCTATGAACCTGCTGTGGGCAGCTGTAGCATTTGACAAAAAAACCTCCCGCTATTAGCTCAAGGAAATCGCGGCCGCGATTTCTTTTATTGCTATTGTTAATACCAGATTCATAAATTAATATTCTCTTAGAAGGACACTCGACAAAAAATTACAAAAACTTAAACGATTATATTTCATAAAATGTCTTGAAAATAAGCTTCACATTTATGAATGATAGTGAAACATTACATTTGCATTTGAAAACAAAGTTTACAGTCTAAGTATTACTGTGTCTCTTGTACTGAGTCTGGAGCAATTCCCAATTCATTCTCCATTCTGGCCACATGTTCAGCGCCTCTTGCAATAGTCTGGGAGAAGTCCATTTCGGTATAGCCTGTTGTATCACGGTATATCAGCGTTCATTGCAAGCGACCAAGCCCGATGCAAGTGGCACCTCCTCATAAGATTCATCATCTTGGGGTGTTCCATGCATCTCGTCCAATTTCATGGCAAATTCACATGAATCTGTTTGTTTTAAATCTTTTGTGGAGCTGTCCGTTTCTAGCTCCGTTTTTGGTCGAAAACACCCATATATTCAAATTGTTTGCCAGACAACAAGGGCATGACATTATCCAGACTCTGGTTTAGTGACTCGAGCTTTTGGAATTGAGGATCCAGTGCATCAAGTGTTTTCGCGGTGCCCTCTATCAGGTCTCTGGTCTCTTGAAGGCTCTGCTCAAAACCTTTCTCGTCTAGCTTATCCAATAGTTCATCCATTTTGCTAATATCCGTATGCTGAGTGATATTCAAATCCGGCTTCTCGAGGTTAGACAATACATCTGGTTTGTTTTCCTCAACTTTTTCTTCCACGCTAGGGGTAAGCATTTTCTCTAGGGTCTCAAAGAAAGCATTCAAAAACCGACGTACCTTGTCGTCGAATTCAAAACTTCTGTGCGTTTGCCTTGCATCATTGCTACTCTTGAGAATTTGTCCCATGGAAAAAAGAAATCAAACGCCATCATCTCGGCACTAGTTCTTTCACCATCGGTAGACATAAGAGGTTTTTGCACGTGATTTAAGCACAAAGTCTCCTTCAATACACCCCAAGTATACTTTGGTTTTGCCGGTGAAGTATTGTAAATATTACGCTTGGTTTTTGGCGTCCACTTCCTCATTGCCTATTATTTCATATTTAGGAAGCGGGGGTGCTCTTGGGCGGCTTGTGACCGGTGCCGGTCGGAGTTCAACTTGGGAACAATTGGTATTACCGAGGCCCATTTCTATTGACAAACATATGTGTGGCGTAATATTGAAACTCTTTCACATTTTTTGTTGATCCATCCTTGCTCTTCATAAGCTCCAATTGACACATGAGACCCACGATTTGTTTACGGCGATGCAGGCGATTCGGAAGTTCTTGCCGACCTCATAAAAATTACAAGATGATATACTTTGGCGTTGTGATCCACCGCAATCTGTTAAATAAATCACGATATTTTTTACTTCCCAAATTGTATTAAAAGTAGCATGTCAATAAAGACCATCGTTGCATTTTCTTGTCGGAGTCTTTGTGATGGGAATACTGCTTGTAGTTACATGATGCCTGAGTTTCTTTTGGTCTTCGATGCTTGGCGCTTCCTGCGGCGCGATTATAGATCTGATTGCCTCAAAAGGCACTAGGAAGATTACCACGGGGCGTTTTCTTTATTGTAATTTGCCTTTATGTATTCAAAATCCGTGTCGAGATGCTCAAAAGCCTATCCTCGGTCAAATCGGGAAAATGAGACACCAACTCTTGAAAGTGGCATATTCTTTGTCGAGCACTGCTTGTTTGAATAGGATAGCGCCGCCATGATGAGATATAGCGTCCTAATATCTAGGGCTCGATGTCCAACGGCCGAATCTGCGCGTATCCTTCTTGAACCTTCAAAGAAGGTTTGCCTTCCAAATTTAAGTCCATCAATAAAGGAAACTTCATCGTTATTCATCCCAAGGAGATACCTAAAGAAAGGTCTTATTAAAGAATTCTTTCTTTGGGCTTATCGGCAATTCTCCATGAATTATCCTTGACTTACATCCAGGCCCAATGAGCAACAACTTGGTTAGCCGACCAAGTCGATTCCCATAAAAATGAATTGCTTCTCATCTTTTAATTCTTTGACCTTCAAAGTAGTGGTGCATAACATCAACAAAATCACTGAAAAAGCGATGGTTAGGATCGCGGCGACGCGATCTTCTCAAGCAATAAGAAGCGAAATAAAGCAAAGTGTAGCAAAAAAAAATACCTTCAAGCCCGAAGTTACGTTTGTTCTGTTGGGCCTTGTGGTTGCAGCCAAAAAGCTTTGTCTTGATTTCTCAAGCTGTTGGAGTTTTTCGATCGGAGGCTCCACGTAAGCGATGTCGACTATTATTTAGATTACCTTTGTATAGAAATTTGGATATATTCTTTATCAGTGAGATTTCCATTCGGGGATCTGGACCTCCTCCTCGCATAGGCTTTATGAAACTCTAGACATTGGCGAGCTCTCCTACCATTGAAAGGAGAACACAGCGGCAAAGATCTTTGTGGTTTCGGATATAATATAAAAATTTTCCAACGGATCCTCGGCTTTGACCAAGTTACTCGTTTCTTTGCATGAAACATTAAGTGTTACCGTCGACCACCACGAACAAAAAGCAAAGATAGGATCGAAAGGCACCAAGTCTGCGGTGTTAGAACTTGATTGGACATGTTTTGAAGCTCTTGACCAGCGTGTGCACATGATCATTGGGCGATGCACATTGTGTCATATTAGGGAGGCGGTTCATAATAAAAATGCGGCCGTCATAAACCGGTTTACACCCATAGGATAAAACTTTTAAATTGCTCGGTTTCAGTCTTTGTCGCTTTCGGCAAGTTTCTTCTCTTCTTCTGGATTAAATTTCAAAGCATCGGGGAATCCCTAGCGGTATCGGCCATGTCGAGCGAATGATCTTTGCATTGTGTCGGTCGGATGGCCGAAGGAGTTGTGGATCAGGGATGGGATCTCTACATTGAATGATGGCAATTTTATTTTAAATGGTTTGATTTTCTTAGGCGGAGGATCAGCAGTCTTTGGCATAATCATCTTGGTAGCCCGTGGGATGCGACAGCGGCCGGATCGATCGCGATTAACCGGGTGTAATGGGATCTTCGAGCTCAACAGGGAACTTAGGAGCAGATGATTCGCCTAATGTAGCTAATGGGATCACGGTCCTTTTCTTTGCTGTCACTCGCAACCAGTTGGTATCCATCCTCTGTGGCATCTTGTTATCTCTTCTGGCCTTGATAGCACAGGACGGAGGTTTTTGTCGGAGGCTAAGCCATTTTACGCATTCTTGAAGCCTACCAGTATATCCCTGTTTCCTTTAATACCTGACAGCGTTAATGAATCATAGGAAGGGAGGGTCCAGCCAAACCCCTTTGCGCTAGTTGGTGCCCCTTTACCCTTTGGAAGGTTTGTTAAGTCTTGCTTGCAAGCATCATATTCGAGGTCATAGCTTTGCCCGGTAAAATGTATTCAACAAATGCCAAGCTGTTGTGTGTCCTCCTGCTGCGGATAAAGAAAGTCTGGGCGTTGTTCTTAGTCCCTTCCACATGGCTATGGCGATACCTATTTGTTCGAAAGATTCAATATCCTTGCCATTCCTTATAAATAGGCATAAATCCTTTCTTGATCACCCTTTGTGGGTATAGCACGCACAATTTCTATGCACCACTTACGGGTAGGGCCGGGGAGTTACTATCACGAATGGGCTCCGCGTTGAGACCCGCGGTACAACTCGAGCTGCGAGAAAAAAAGGTATCAACAAAAATATTTGGAGGCATAGACAACCTAAGAGATAAAGAAAATGTGACCCTTGATATCTCAACACTTGGGTTAAATGGTTGATACTATTGACAAAACAAATTCTAATCGGGGAACATTATTGGCCAAGTTCTTCTACAAAAGGAAGCCTGACGATTTGTTCAAAACCATAAACCATAAAAGTACTAAAAGGCGGCAACCTAACCATTTAGAACTAAACAAAAGCGTTCGGCGTTTCTTACAAGCACACCGGTTATTACCTACACCACGAAATTGCTAGAGATCCGCGGCGCGATCCTTGAACAAGGCACATTATGCTAAATTTATGGCGTGGTCGCGATCGTGTCGGCGTGGCGGAGCCTAAAACTATGTAATGGAGTGCTTCGACTCGGCCTTTGCTAAAAGCGCGGAAAAATACCTTGTTGGAGAAAGGTGGCGAGTCATGATGTTGATTCACGGGCCTTGTAGCGGATTAGGTCGGCCCGTATTTGGAAAGTTTAGCGAAATTTTAGAGAGTGAATATAAATAGGAAGTGAATTTATAATGTGAGCGGGGAATTAATGCAGGCGGCGTAACGACGGCCATGAACATTAATGACGGCATTAATGAACGGTATTAATGACTGACGGCGTGGGCATTAATGACGGCCGTCATTAATGAGGGCATTAATGAACGATATTAATGACTGATGGGCGCATTAATGACTGACGGCCGTGAACATTGTGGGTAATTAGTGAATGGGATTGACAACGACGGGCGTTAATATTGGGGGGCATTAATGGCCCGACATCGCATTAATGGCGGCGTCGGATGTCGGCCGGACGGCAGGCGGTGTAAGACGAGGATAAAATTGACGGTTCCGCTCTGGATGTCTTTATGTCAGCAACAGTCAACGTCAAGGTAATGTCAGGTCGTAACCATAATTACTCATGCAGGGAGGACGATAACTGCATTTCTGAATTCAAATTCATGCATTTTCGAATTCAAATTCATACATGTGACGTTCCAGCACATTATCTGGTCCTAGGGCGTATCTTGTCTTGCCGATCCATAGCGTACCATACTCCGGCCAGGCGTGTGCGTAGCGGATAACGGTAAAAGTAGCCCTAGGGGCAACTTGCTAGGAGTGTTCATATATTATTAATGTGCACATGTGCACATTAATGTGAGCACACCTTTCCATGTTGGCATATTTTGCCACCTAGCCATTAAAGGCAAGTGGGGCCTTTCAATTATCCCACATGCCAAAATGGGTAGTGGAAACCCTAGCCTAAACCCCATGTCTATTTAGGGTAGGAAAACCCTAGCTTGCTAGTTTTTTAGATCCTTAGGGTTTTAGCTCGGTTTTGGCTGCCCGAGGAGCCAAAACCCAGCCTCGAGCTCCGCCCAAAGCGAATTGCGCCATCGGTTCCCACAATTGATCAGCCCGGCGAGGATGGTTGAACTTCGGTCGGGAGGAAACCACTCAAGGATCAGGTATTTGGTCAATTTAATAGCTTAAGGCGTCTTCTAGTCATAGAATCGATGAGTTTAGACTATTAAGTTGCCCATAGCGACTATCTAGATCTTAGATCTGGGACACTAACTAAAGAACCTAACTCTATGATTAGATCTAGTCTTTGGTTCTTACGTGATGTATTTGGATGATGTATTTACGTGAACTCCTTGTATTGGGAAGGGGGTAGAGGCTCTAAAGCTTGTAGTTGATGCTCCTAGAGTAGCCTCTCTAGCTACTTGTAGATTGACTGTGTGCAAGAGCCACACACAGTTCTTGGTGAAGGGGCGGGCCCGGGCTGAGAAGGAGGTTCATGTTACGACTCTTGAGCGATCCCTCACGGTGTGTAAAAACCTCACAGGGATCATTGTGACTAGGCCTAATGGCTTACCGAGTCTTGGGTAAGGCATGGGCTCGACACCCCGTGAAGTGGTGTACACTTTCCGGTGGGTTCGGTCGAATCTGGGCGGTGGCCCTCTAGTCACCTTGAGTCGGCATGTAGATCTGGGAGGGAGTGATCCCTACACGCCCCATCGGGGCTGGGATGATGACCCGGGGAATAGCCCTTACGGCTATGCACCCGTGAGGGCTCTGATCCGGTCCAGACACTTTTCAGCCTACTACGCAAAGTGTGCCGCGGGGAGGGGCGGATGGAGTGGACAACCCTATGCCATGTTCTTATGCCCGTAAATCCATTGCCATGAATTACATGCGCAATGAACTCTACGGAGGCCCAAGCGTCGATCGTTCCCTTGAGTCGAGCCTTGGGTAGGATTCCCTATGTGATGTCTTTGATCATTGTCTATCACGGATGTTGATATACCACCCTTAGGGTGGATGGAGGATTATGTTGTGTCTTGACATGTATATTTAACCTTCCAGCGACTAGGTAGGCCACGAGGGAGGCGGGGTAGAATGACACCTTCACTCTTCCCACTTTGGGACTGGTTGCAGGTGCGATGATACATGGAGGCCCTATCGGCATGGAGCTGGTGTGGGGAAGAACTCTGTTTGTGTATGGGTGAGAACACCGTATCACAGTAGGGGCGTCCGCGATGGTATCGAGCAATGTTCTTGGAGACCAAGACCAAAGCGACCATGCTCCCGATGGTACTAACTTGATAGGATCCTCAAGCCTCGAAAAGTGGGAAATTTTTTTCTCATCTTAGTAGTTTATGCTAAGCTAGTAACAATTAAGTGAATTGGAATCTAACAAGATTAAAAGAATGAGCCAAAATTTTTCCAAGTGAGGTGGTCTCACTCCTTTTCGGCACAGTGTGAGAACTAAATTTTAGTTTTGAAGCGGGGGCATGTGAGACATCGAAACAGAACACCAAAACATGATGAATTTGGGAAAAAATAGCGTGGTAAGGCTAGTTCTAAGGTAGGAATTAGTTAGAATAGCATGTTTTAATTACCAAAAACCCTAGAAATGTATGAGATCTCACATTTCGGCACAGTGCATAAAACTAAATTTTAGTTTTGAGCGGTATAAAGTTGTGAACCAATAAATAGAAAAAATCTGAAATAAGTATAAGTTTTAACTAAGTTGGTGCCTTAGCATGTTAAATGGAGCAACTTGAGTTTTGACCTAAAATTCCCCAAGCTATAAATAGATGTAGAACCCCCCTCATTTTTAGGTCCCGACCCTAGAAATCCGCTCTTCCCAATTTAAGAATCTTTTGAAACTTTCATCGATCCCGATCCAGTAAAAGCATGGCGAACCAAGCAGGCCCGCAAAGGAGCGTCGCCAGTGAGGCTCCCCGGTATGCCCGAGGCCAGGAGATCATTGGGAAGATGCTTAAGTGAGAGGCTCATGAGGGAGTCATTAAGCCGGACGAGGGAAGCGGGGACACATCCCCGGCGATCGATGTCTTGGTCAATGGCCGGAGGGCGGGGCGAGAGCCACATCACCCGACCTCCATGGGCCCGAGGAGGCGAGGGAGGTGTATGAAAAAAAATAAGCGGAGATCCAGCGGCGAGGAGCGGCGAAGACCATTCGAAGCAGCCCACGGAGATCCCTCGGCGGGGATGAGGCGGTGGCAGGTCTGGAAGCCGGCAGCGAGACCTTAGAAGGTTCATGAAAAAGCGAGAAAAGCCGGCAGGGAAAGAAAAACAGACAAAAAAGAGGAAAAGGGAGGAGGATCAAGCATTAACCAAGGAGAGGAAGGAAGTGGCCGCCAAAAGAAAAGGAGCCGAACCCCAAGATGATCATCAAGGAGGCAGCAACCCGGTGAACCTCGAACCCCTCAGAGCGACTCTTGATGAAGATTTTAACCCTAATGCTGCAGGTGGGAGCTCTTCTAAGCACCAGGCGGACGGCGGGAAGTACGAGCAGCCCGGCAGAGCAAAACCCGGCAAGATCAGTCTTGAAGCCCCTGAATACCAGGCATGGGATAGAAAAAACAACCCTGACCTGCGAAGCCTAAATCCTGCCCGGAGGTGAAGATTTATGAGAGAGATGATGAGAACCGCAGAAGCATATATGAAGAAGTGGGAGGCCTCTGACAAATACTATGAAAAAAGCGAGTTGCGTTAAGTCGAGGAGGCGACCAGCAAAACAGACCCTAAAACATACCACGAAGCCCAAGGTTCCCAAGCCACCAAAAAAAAGCTAATAGGAAGGAGGTGGAGAGGAGAAGCTAAGGGAGATTAGACACTTCAGTAGCGCCTCTGGTCTCCTAATTCCCGTGCCCCCCTTAAACCGGTTGGTGCGAGAAGTGATCTGAGCCCTCTGAAACGGACTTTAGAGTCCGCGGACGGCTGGCTGGCGGCAATGCAAAGAGGCGGTGAGGCAAAGATAGTGCAACATTTTGAGGATTCAACAACTTTTACCTTTATTCCGTAAGCGGGTAACCCTAATCTGACAAGACATGAGTCTTGCGAGCGTAAAGGGAAAAGCCCTTAGAACTTGTTTTGTAAATAATTAAAATTTTTGTAATATAGAGCAATTTTGTGTACCTTGATTACATAAACTTGATTAATTAGAGTAAATTAATAAGTTTTAGCTTTTATTTCAGTGAAATAGGACATTTGCAAGCGAAAGACATGATGTCTCCACATTTCGGCGCAGTCGCCAAAACTAAAGTTAGTTTTGAGCGAAATAAAATGAACCTAATAAACTTGACCAAAAAACAGCTCAAATCGACCAAATAAAGGGGTCAATTCTACCTGATTTGATGAGCCCATCACCCTTACACCATTAGTTTACCAAAATTAGACACCTTTTTGATCGAAATGAGGTGATGTCTCACTCGCGCTTTGGTCAAAGAACTAAAGTTAGTTTTGAAGCGAAGCAAACGTGTGAGACCTCTTACCATTTCTTCACCCGGGACTTGTCAAAGTCACCTTCAACCTATTGCATAGCATCTTTTAGGTAATCTAGCCTTGTTCAAGCATCTCATATAGTCCTCAAACTCCCATTTTGACCTCGGATAGGCTAGAATTACCCAATCCTAGAAATTTTCAAGTCATCCAAAATTAGGGTTTTCCCCTTTTCTATAAATAGACCCCTCATTTCTCGGATAGCACCCTACAAATGCTGCTCCTGCCCTCCTCGCCGATTTCTCAACTCCACGAGCTCTTTGCAACCGTTTATTACCCCTCTTACGCAATTAATCAATGACAACCGATTTCCCCGGATGAGTGCAGCGCCCGGCGCTCATCTTCTTTCGAGCCGGCGTCGACCAAATCTTCCAGATCTTCGGGGAAGGAGGTAGATGTCAAGCAACCTTACCGCGACCCGGCTTATAGTAGAGTCTTGGCCGAGTTCCAAGCTAGGGTAGGAACCCGGGCTAGTGCAACTCCCCCTTGTGTAGGCCTATTTTGTTCCTAGGCAGGTCCACGGCGACATTAGGCGATGTCGAGAACATCGCCAAATACCCCTCAAAACAAGGCGCACCGCTTTTGAGCCAATGGTCCCTAGCGTCAGGCGGGACCAAGTACTTCTCTTTCAACAACGCCAGCGGCAATCTTTCTCACCCACCGTGCCCGAACACCAGGTGAAACCTCCATTCCCCATGGGCGTGGACCCATTAGCCATAGCAGTGGAACAATGGCTCCTCACCGGTATGAGCGGGGGCTAGGAAGGAAAGGAAGACTTCGGATGAACATGAATCAGAAGAGAAGACTATGTCGAGCTCGACCAGTGAGGAGGAGGAGCCCGGCTGACAAGCGGCCCGAGGTGGCAAGACTTGGCTGGGAGACTCTGAGGAGTCAGCGCCACCACCCGGGTTAGGCATCCGCAAGCCTAGCTCCCCATTATTGTAGAAGGTGAGGAGTTTTACGCTCCTGAAAGTGACATTCAAAACCTCGGGAGTGCAGGGAAAGTCGCAGGCCGAAGAGTTCTTTTGCACCAACTCGAAGAAGCGGACTTGGGCGACTTCATCGTCAGGAGCCGACTTCCCCTCAGTAAGGCAGAGCGGGAGAGTTTACCTCGACATCAAGCCTCTGGCTGCAACATCCCGGGCAGATTATGGAAGCCCGGAGACAAAGGCAGAACAAAGCTACAGCCGGAGGAAAGTTCACTTGCTCTTGAGGAGCAGAGATGGGGATCGGTATGCGACCTCAAACATCCTAGCGGTAAGCTTTCGTCCCATGACACCTCCCGGGGAGGGCAGTAGTTCGACCTGGGAGGGAGCCCGGCCAGCGGTCGGGGACTTCTGAGGGGAGCTCACCACGGTGGAGGTTGATGACTTGAGGCGGGGAACCGGCGGGCTCATAAAGTGGCAGGGACGAAGTCACCATAGCGACCAGTGCGCTTCTGGTATTACACTTGCTGGCGTGGATGGAAGAATAAGCGGTAATCCACGCAAGTTCACCCAGTGGCGAGGAAGTTGTTGCTGATTGCACTCTACCGGATTCAGCGGCATCGGTTGCCCTTAATCTGGTATGCAATCACGGTGAAGAGGCGGTAGCATCGGCGTCTTCGACTTAGCCATACCTTCACGGCGAGCAAAGGCAAGGCGGTGGCAATGACTTATACCTCCCGCATGAGGAATAGAAGATTTGGCAAAGAGCATTACAGGGTGGATCTCCAGCCAATGTCCTTAGGAACTTGGGCCATTCATTGGGAACAGCCAAGTGAAAAAGTTCCTGGAGGATAATCCATCTTACCGGCAGCAGCAGATGATTAGCCGTAGTTGTAATTTTTGTATTAAGCGTAATATAAAATATAAATATAATATTCTTTTACTATAAATGTTTGTTGATATATTTTGTGTCCCCAACCATGCCAACAAACATAAATAATGCAAGAAAACAAGGAAAACTAACCATATAGCTATGAACCACTTGTGTATATGCGGCTAGAGGCCTAAGCGCGGGAGAACGACAAGCTGCGGGACTTATAGAGGAACAGAGTCGCCAGGCCGCCGAGACAAGGATCACAGCAGAAGAATTTGGACAAATGACCCCAAGAAGAAATATAATAAAATGAGGACCTCCTGAACGGTCAAAACTTTACTAAGCGCCCTAGCGAGGTTCGGTGGATTAGCAGCCCAAGCTATGCATCAGCTCAGGAACAATTGGTAGAGACAAAAGAAAGCAAGAGAGAAGGTCCCAGCTCGGACTCCTCAAACTCAACTTCGGTCGATTTCGGTCGAGGAAGAAGCGAGAACAAATCCGAAGCGGTGAAAAGCGAGAAAACGGACCGGACGACAAAGGACACAAGAACCATTCTGGAAGAAAGTAGACTGCATTGGGAAATCATTTGGAAAGGCCCGGAAGCTTCGAAGGCAGATTCGGTGAGAAACAGTCGAACGGAGGCGAGAGGAAACGGCAACGGATAAACGAATCAATAATGCCCTATAGTATGAAAAGGATAAAATAAAAGCGAGAATTGTGAACTGAAGAACAGCATTTAGGGAAGGGCTATGCCAGGCTCATAATAGCGAGGGATGCTGAGGTTCAAAGTTTATAAAGCCTAGCCAAATTACGTTCAAGAGAGCACAAAGTCGGTATGATGCAGCTGATTCGAGGTTGCGGCAAGGCAACAAATCGATCTGAGAAATACGGAGGAAGGAATTCATGAGGCTAAGGTTGTATGTGCCAAAGTTAGGGGAAGCATCGGTGGAAAGCTACATTGAAAGGTCACGAGATAGGGAGATCCGCAAGCAGCAGGGCAATAAACCTAGAAACGATATAAAATGAGTCAAGGCAACCAGCTTGCAAAGGCAGGACCCTCAGGAATAAGCGGGCAAGGCGGCGGTATTACAAGAATAAAACAAAGGCAGCGGTTTTAGCCGGTGTATTGACGGAATGACTAGAGCCCCATATAATTGTGGCAATCAAGGGAAGCGGCGAGGAAAAGCGGTGTCCTTCAAAGACAAGCGAGGAAGGGTGAAACTACTCCATGATCGCGATCCTTTACCGCGAGGCCATGCAAAGAGGAAAGAAACTGAGTGCATAAGCGGCTTTGCTTGAGTGTTTCAATGAGGCCATAGAGACGTGGCTGCCCATATGTCATGAGTGCGGCGCTGCGAGTTGGAGATTAGGACACTGCAATACGACGACTGACGGCGGAGGCCCATGACTACATTAGGTGGTCTCTTATCTTTGCGCAGATACGAGCAAGCGAGCCGGTATAAAGTATTTCCACGATGGGAAGGCCAAGGCCAAGTCATTTATAGTCACGAATGGGTCGGAAGTAGCCATAACTTTGCATCCCAAGAATGGTTCCAAATGTTGAAGTTGAAACCATTAAAGTCAAAAGCCAAGGCCCGTTGTCTTAGCAAATGGAGGCGGTAAGGCGACTGGCGAATTAAAGAATCAGCACTTTGACATCGACTTGCAGTTAAGATCGGATAGGGGCAAGTAATGGGCATCGGCAAATACGATTTGATAATAGGTATGGAGTACCTTGGACCAGTGAGGCCATTATTGATTGTGGAAGCGGAAGGTGACCTTCCCAACACCCCCGGCAAGATCATTGAATACTTAATTAAAAGTTGTTCCCCATGTCTTCTAATATTTGTTCAAGTGCATCAGAGTGAGCCAAGTGGCATACATCTTCAAGCTTGAGATTAGTGAGCGGAAGGAAGGAAAGAAAAGCCGACAAAGATGCTAAGACAAGTTGATCCGCGGAGTTCCGCAAGCCTCTTTCGATAGGGTAGCTCCCTCCTTATAGGGCTTTTCGAACCGACAACACTCGGCAACAACAAAACCGACTCCATATAGAATGACAACCCGGGGAGTTGTCGAACTAAAAGCGATTCGCGAGGCTGCTCGACCTAGGTTTCATTAGACCTAGTGTCTCGCCGTTTGGAGGCGCCCATTCTTTTGTCAAGAAGAAGGATGGATCTTTGAGGATGTGCATAGACTATGACCGGTTGAATAAGCACACCATTAAAACAAGTATCGCTTCAAGATCGGACGACTTGATGGATCCTTCAAAGAGCAAAGATCTTCTCCAAAATGTGGAAAGGTGGGGTTATCATCGAATCTGGGATAAAGGAAGATATCCACAAAGGCCTTGACGTATGGGCATTATGAGTTCCACCGGTAATGCCTTTAACATCAAATGCCCCATAGCGTTCATGAGGCTCATGAGCGATATCTTCGAGGAGTTCGAGGACACCTTTGTGATTGTTTTCTTTGATGACATTTTGGTGTATAGCAGATCCTTGAAAACCGCAATTGCAACAAGAGAGAAGGTTGCTAAGAAAGTTGAAGGAAGGCACCGGTTGTCGCCAAGTTGTCAGTGCCGCCATAGCGAAGAAGGTGGAACAACGGTCATGTGATCAGCCGAAGAGCATCGGCGGACCTGCCAAGATTGAGCGATGATTCGATGGCCCGTGTAGAAGAATGTCTGCAATTCAGTTTTCGGTCTAGCGAGATTTCTGAGTTAAATTGAGAACTTTGCTAAAATGGTAGGCGGATTAACGAGACAGCGAGGCTGAAGAATGCGAAAAGGTGGGTGGAAAAACATTGGCACAAAGCCCAAAAGGGGTTTGAATTGTTGAAGAAATACGGCGGCGATTGTCTTGACCACGGACGGGAGAAAGATAAGCAGCAGTCTTGATAAAGATAGCTCTGGTCGCGATTATATGCAAGAAAAGGCGTGTGGTAGCTGATATATGATTCGAGGAAGATGAGCGGCTGGCGAACTGGCGCTACCGCGCCTGACCAGTAGCTGAGTTGTTCGGGGCATTAAGAATATGACACTATCTCTTGGGAAGGAAGTTCCGGTGGATCCGAACCATCGAGCCTCAATATGTATTCCAACCACACCTTAATCGATGCGGCCCGGAGATGGATGGAGTTCCTCGAAGAATATGACTTTGATATGGTCTAATAGGAAACTCAATGTGGTAGCGAGATGGCTTTCAAGGCATCCCACGATAACTAGAGTGCATTACAGCAGCATAATTTCAGCAGCTCTCGGCGACTTTGGTAGAAAGATTGAAAAGTCTTTGCCAATGGATGTAGATTCCGGGGAAGTATGGGCAAGCCTCTCTAAAGAGGCTAGAAACGGAGAATAAAAAAAGCGGGAAACCTTCAAGCATTTTAAGAAAGGAAGGCAACTATTATATCATAAGGACAAGTTGTGCGTACCGAATCATCGGTGGTAAAGAAATTGATCCTCCATGACAACTTGTGACCCAATAGGCGGCCATGCCGGGATTCATGAAAACATATTTCAAAATCGCGCTGGCCGGCTATTATTGGCGAATGAAAAGCGGGTATCTAGCTACATCAAGAATAATCGGCTATGCCGGCGACGGCGAACAACTCCGAATTCAGGGGCACTAGAGCCATTAGCGGTGCAAATGCCAAATGGGAGGTCATCGGCATGGATTTCATCATCTGAGACTCCCAAAAAGGCGAGAGAGCAAGATATACCTTGATGGTAGTGATGGAACAAGTTGTCGAAGATGGCACATTTGTGCCTTGCGGGACAGTCATCTGGCTATGGATCTGACCGCTCTTCACCAAAGAGATCTTGAGAGCTTCATGGCATGCCAAGGAGATTATCTCAGACGAGAGTCCAGAAGTTCTTGAGTGCCTTTTAGCAAGACCTGCTCTTTCGCGGCGATTGAGACCAAGCTATCCATGAAACGCGGCGTATCATCCTCAGAACCGGATGGCGGGCGGAAGGACAACGGAATCTTAGAAGACATGCTCTGAAACTATGCGGAATAAGCAAAGTATGTGGGAAGAATTTATTCCTTGAGTGGGTTTGCATACAATAGCACTGGCGAGGAATCATCCCAAATGTGCGCCATTTATGATCAATTATGGCTATCAGTGCTTAACTCGGACACTTATTTCTTCACAGTGTCAAAAGTAGAAGTTCCTTGTGAGATGAGCGATATCGCGGCTTCGTGGAAGAAGTTGAGTTATCTGCTAGCGGCAAGAAGTCGTCGAGAAAAGAGCATCGTAAAACAAACATCGAGCAGTCGAGAGAGTTCAAAGTTGGAGATGATGTATGGCTCAAGATCAAGGTGAAGCTTGATGACTCATGATTGGCAATTGCAAGCTTGCTCCAAGGTGGTTTGGACCTTCGAGAATAATCAAAGTAGGTAATCAATCACACTACAAGTTGGAATTGCCGGCACACCTAAAAGATTCATAAGGTCTTACGTAAGTTTGTTGAAAGAAGCATACTCCAAATCGAGGCAGAAGTCTTGAACCGCATAGCGTTATTTGAAATAGCGAGAAGGGGTNNNAAAGACGTATATAGAGGGTACATGTGATCTTGTGCATGCACATGGCGCATATCCACGTGGGCAAAGCTCCATCCCTTGGAACTCAGTCCCTCTCGAACAATAATGTTGACTTCAAATCTTCATTTACTTTAATGCTATTATCTTCGATCAGGTTTACTCAGGCCCATCACCAAAGAAACAGTAGAAACTTATGAAGCGGGGCGAAACGGCAAAGAATATCCATGTCAACCTAGGCCTATCATATTCTCTTTTTTTTTTTTTTTATTCTTAATTATAGTGTGGGCACTAAGACACATAAGTAGATGTGACCAACCTAACTAATCAAGACGCAGACAATTCTATGGGGCTAAAGCACAATGCAAAGTTGATTGTTGTTGTCGTATAAAACAACTATTTTCATGTCTTCTTTATTTTTGGGAGCAACCTAGTTGTTAAATGTCGTTCTTTTAACGTGATAGAATCATATAAGAAGATAAACGCTTTTATAGATATTAAGAGGCTACTTGGTCTATAAGAGTCATAAGTGACACCAACAGCATTGGTGAAGCATATATTAGGAGGAAACTAAAGATAAAGGATAAAACAAATACAACCCTAAAGAGGTCATGATGGATAAGATAAGACCAATATGCATTGATCAACAACATAGACCTAGTGTATTTGTTTTGCAAAATCAGTAGTTATGGCTCTGGTTTATGACCTTTTAGAAAAAGGTTGAAGGGACATCTTAAAAGAGTTCATCAAATTTTCTACTTTTATTTTAGCATTGAATTGGTGTTCATCTTTGGTAAATAACAATTCTTTCACTTTAAATACCGGGAAACTAATATAGAATGGGTTATAGAGATGTTTATAATGTTAATCGTGGGCCTAATATAAATTGGTTTATCAACTGAATCTTTTCCTTGATGACAAATCAAGAAGCGTGATTTATAATTGTGCGCATGTTAACATTATTAGTGCACAGTTCAAAGAGACATTTCACTCATTGCAAAGGTCTAAAAAAGTTAAAAGGAGGGCTCTATAGAAAGGGTAAAGTCATAGATATGAAATGAACATGTCAATCAAATACGGCCGTGATTGTATGTCGAAGCTACGGTGGTTGAAATGGCAAGTCCTAATTAATTCCAGTACCTACAAACTTCCAAAGTGTTGATACTATGTACAATAAATCATGCATGTATAGTCATGGTCAAGTTCATTCCCTACAAATAGGTACATGATGAAGTTTCACTCAATGAAATACATTCCACAAGGTGCTCTCAGAGATATCTGGTGAGGGATTATGCTAGGTGGATGAGAAATCATTAAATAAAAGTCTAGATGCTGTGAAAAGTATATGTATACTCTGTTTGTCGTCTTGCGAATTGTTTATACACAAGGGCAATACTTGCATCCAGTTGATGGGAAAAAATTTGCTGGGTTGTAGTATACGTGCTGCCAGCACAAGATAGAGGAACAGCCGGGTCAAAATACGCAGCAACACCACATGATAATAGGTATTGGTCGCTGGAACGAACAAAGGCAATTACGAGGAAGAAAAAAGAGGGCTATGCGTGACGCATACGGGTGCAAATTAGACGGGAAAGGTTATCCGAAAAAGTCACCGAAAATGAGGAAGTGAGAGCAGACACAAAAAGTGTATAGAGAAGGATAAGTAGTTTTAACGTGCAGAGAGTCTGAAATGGTCTATTAGACAAGGCACCTTCCTCTTCAGTGAAGGGAGAGCCATTATGGGCAAAAAAAAGTTTTTTATATCCACTAGGGCAAGGAGAAAACTTCAGGCAAAGAAGACATATACTATAGTTGTATTTTTAAGAATCCCGCTCAAAACCAGCTTGGAATAAATACAAAGGGGACGATTGAATCCAACTTGAAATAAAATACAATGGACCAGTAGATCTAACTTGAAATAAAACACAATGGACCAGTAGATTTAACTGGAAATAAAAACACAGTGGTGAGATAGGAACTAGCAAAGAAAAGAAAGAATGAATAAGGAAATGAATGCATAATTATAATGTACCCCATAACTTCTTATAATGACCAGTATTTTACATTTAGCCGTTGAATTAATGGTTTTTCTACAAAAACTACGAAAACCAATAGGCTTATGTGCCAAAAAAACAAAAAACGCCTTACATTGTGAGATAAACATTGTGAAAAAATGTCCACGTGTTTAAATGAAAGTTGGAACCAAACATTACTAAAACCAATTAATAAAACAAATTCAATGACGTGTCTGCAGCATTTTTTATTTTTATATTTAATTCCAGCAATGCTGAAAATATTTTATATCTAAAATGACGTGTCGCTTCTCTTCCTGCCCTTTATATTCTTCCCCTTTCCTCGGCTTATTTTTTCTCCTCTCCTCCGGTCGAAGATTTGAGCGCTTCAATCCGCCAGGATCTCCATATGAGGCTTCGCATTCTGCCACAGATCCGGGCGCACCGCCTCTTCGGGTCAAATCCGTTTCGAAAACCATGCCCTATTCTGCCAGATCGTCTTTCCCGTTAAAAGCTGCCAAGAAATTTTTCAATCCGAAGATAAAGCTTCTAGATCCTTCTCAATCATTCTTGGTCCCCCAATTCCTTCATCCTCGCGCTTGCCGGAGCAATCCCCTTTCCAATTCATAAGCCTAAAATATTTGAATATCAAATACCATTTTTGGATGATTGTAGGCAATTTTTGCCCGATTTTGTTTATCAGTTTAATAATCAGCAAGATTCAGGGCAATTTGTGCTTCCAGTTCTTCAAGGAAGCCAGAGTACTAAAGCGAAAGTTGCAGAAGATCATACCGGGGATCCACTACGGTGGTCTGTTAATCAATTCAGAGCGGATTTTTCCTTCTGTAAAGAAATCTCCATTTGGTCCTTCGTATGAAGACAAGTCCGGCAGTTGGGCGCCTTCCGCTTGTGCAATCGGGCACAAGGCCTGTAGACAATCATTTTCCGGCGCCATGGCTGAGCGAAGGGCACACGTCTTCTCTTCTCAATGCAGAGCCGCGACGATCCGGCAAAGAATCAGGAATGGGCCAGGAAGCAATGAATCGAAAATGATTTGGCAGCCATGCACGGTTATCGAAAATAATGGTAGCTATATAATACGATGGGAACGAAAGCAGTGATTCTGATACCGGATCGCCCAGCATTTGCCAGGCTTTCCGATACTCTGAAGGTAAAATTCGAACTGGGTTTTGAATTATTTACCCTAATTTGGACGGAATTGAGGATCAATATCTTAAACAGAGCGCGGATTCTTGTGTTTATATAGGTTTTTGGTTTTTCGGCTACACCTTCAGAAAGGATTCTGCAGAAGGTCGTAGTTCAATCGATTTGTTGAAAGAAAAATCCAGATTTATTTGCGAAGATAGCGATGCAGATTGCAGGGCGGATGTGTCCGGCGGCTTATTGTCAAGAATCTAAAATCTGCCGGATATGACGCCACCAGTTTGTAAATCGAATGGCAATCCACAGCAAAAAGTTCCGGAGGTAAACCTCCATATTAACATTTTCTTCTTATGTTTCCGTTTGAAGATAGAATCTTTCAAATTTCTGTTTGAAACAAAGAACCCAGTTCAATCCGTCGTGTTTTAAGCAAAGAAACGGTTTTATTTTTTTTTGATTTCTGTCTGAATCAAAGACCCAAGTATTAAAACTTTAACTCTTGTTCTGTGAATCGGAAAACCCTAATATGGTTCTGGCAATGCTTTTGCGGGGATTATGAATACATCGATGTTTTGTAACGAGCGGAGGATTGTGTGGACCTGGAATTTAGATCCCAATTTCAAAAATCGCTCGCCAATTCCGCACTACTTATCTGCGCTGAAGCAATTGCCGACTCTGTTTGTTGGGGATGCAAACAAATTGCAACAGATGACCAATTTAATGTCTGGAAACTGCAAAATGTTCTCTCAAGCAGAAATCTCTGTATCTGCCTCCCTGGAGAACCCTAGATTTATGAAAGCAATGGCTTTCCGTCTGTGAAGAGCAAACGCTGCCGGACTCGGAATTCCCCAAAATTGGGTCTGATTTGGATAATTTGAAGCCGCCCTGCCAGCATTGTGAATCGATTCAGGGCCTCTTTCAAAATCGGAGAAAATAAAAGGGCTTCTACTTTTGCATCTGGCAGATATGGAGCTCAAGAGTAAACCGAATTAGCAGAACTACTAGTGATTGAGAAGAAAATCTACTAGATCATCTGTTGGTTTGAAATGGTTTTAGCAAAAACTTTTAGTCCCATTGCAAAAACAACTTGCTGTTCAGTGGGTTTTATATACAGATCGAAACAAAAGTTCAAAAACTGAAGTACTCAAGTTGTATAGTCGGCCGAATGATCCTTCCTTCTTATCAGAGGCGAAGCTTATTTATTCTTTTAGTTTGAGCAAAACAATTGCCGCAGAGCAATTTTTCTGTTTCTGAAGTTAATTTTTGTTTGTGAAAGCTGGGCTTGGCAGAGCCCCATTTTCCTACAAATACTCATATGTGAATTTTTTTTGTCGTCTCTTGAAACATAGAAGAATCGGGACCATTTTGTAACAGAGAATGAATATGATATAAGCGGATGTAAAAAGTTTTGCATTTCAAGTTCTTGATACAGGAATTGCCATAGTGGTTTGGCTGGCATGTTTATGTATGATTTTTCTTTTGATTGATCTGTTCTTTTGCGGAGTTTGAATCTTTTTGGTGTTTGCGAATCAGAAGGCAAATACCTAGTTAATCTAGTTTTGGATTGAATTGGTTTATTTTGCTCGAGGCCAATTTGGGCTGTTTTGGGCTAAAAGTTTCGTAATTCTTGCCGATCAAGGGGTAAAATTATCGATCTGAGATAATTCTTAACAAATCATGGGTCAATTGAGCTTTTTTTTTTGATCAAACCGTTCGGATTGGGATTTATGAACTGTTCGAGGCAATTTTCTTGAATCACACGATTTTTGTATCAGATTTCACAGATCTGATGCAGCAACGGCGAGTTAGATTGAATGGTTCGAAAAGATATTGGATTGGAATTTGAGGGGTGGATTGACAAGACTGCAAATGTGTTATTTTCTGTGGCAGGGAGGCAAAAAACGTTTTGGGTAGTTTCTTGGGAAATACGTTACCTAAACTTTTTGCCTTTGCCGTGCGAAAGATTAGAACCTTTTTTGGGTTAAAGACACCTTCTTTTTTTTAATTTATTTATTTCGCCCCAAAAAGTCCATGTTTGACAGCTTCGTTTCTTCTTCTCTTTTTTGGACCCACATGGGTTTTGTCCATAAGACTTGCCAGAATCTTGTTGTCATATTCTGACCAAATCTTGCTGTGGCGGGAATCATAACCGTTGAAGATTCTACGGACAGAATCTCAACCATTGACATTGTACTACACATCAAAAGTAAATTTAAATTCACCCTTTCTTAAGCTATGATTGATGGTATATCACTCTAAGAAATTGCATCACATAAAACTGTGTCTTCTTTTTTTCTTCTCTATCAAATTGAAAAAATTTAGCCTTCAGTTCTTAGTAAAGCCTATCCATATCCTGTACAACCATTCAACTGTTGCAAAGCATATCCTGTTTTCCACTAAATTGCTCCCCTTCATTTCCTCCGACCCTAAGCAATCGTTGTTGATTGCATTAATCTCCCATTTATGTATTTCCATCCACCATACTTCAGTGTGGTGCATGTTCACTTTGAAGGTTTGAATTTGTATTCCTTTTCAAATCAATTGGGTTTTCTTGCTCAAATTTGGGGTTTTGTTTTTGTCCTTTAAACTTGCCTGAGTCTTGTTATCATATCTTAACCAAGTTGTCCTAGTCTTGCTGCTCAAAAATATTGGCAATATCAAAGTGAAGAAATTTAACCTATGTCTTCCTTCTTCATCAAGATTTTATCCTGTACAATGGCTCAAAGCATATCCTGTTTGTTCATTGATTTTGCTTCCTCAAATTGAAGCAATCATTATTGATTGCACCCTTATCTATAGTTCTGTATTCCTGGGTCCCTAGTTCAATTTGGGTTTTGCGCATGTTCACATTTTGGGTTTGAATTTTCAAATTATTGAAGCAAAATTTCTCTACTATATTTCTTATTTTTATGAAGATCTGGCAAAAGATATAGAAAGGTCAAAGTTGATTTACACAACCAGTCAGGATTGGCGTAGATTGGATATAAAATGTAGTAAACAGGGTAGTTACTCAAACAACATGATGTTGTTGAGTGTGCAGGTAACTCAATTGATCTATAATCTCTTCTGTTTTTTCTTCAATGACATATTCACAACCTCCACGGTCATCAAAGCTTTTATGAAGGTTAGAATCTAAATCCCCAAAAAGTATTATATCTACAAAGCCTAGAAAAATGATCTAGCATCTTAGAGCAATCTACTCGTGCACGAAAGCTTGCCAAAAGCCTTGAAAAAATAAGTAGAATCTTAGAACAATCTAATTGTGTATGCTAAAGCGCCTTTAATGAAATGGGTTGTTAAATAAAATGAAATGGATAAGCAAAAAACATTCATGAATATTTTCTTTTCTCTAACCAAACCTTCGAACATCAAGATCTGATAGTGAATGCCTTAGTAATGGTAACCCTTGTATTTTAACAAATATCATTTCTATATATTTGCGTGTTTACTTTTTGTCATCTATCCTGGAACAAGCTTGTGGTATGTTGCAAATCTTAGCATCATAGTATCTTCACAACAATCTAATATGTTTCTTTTTGTGGAACCCACAAGGAACAAGTAACTGTATTAGAAACATGGAAATTTACAAAACAAAGTTCAAGGTAAAAATCACCAAAGGAAAAAAAACTTGTTACACAATAATTTATAGCCAATCTAATTGTTTCATTACATCGTCTCAGTCTCAGTAGTTTAACTTGAATTAGTAAAACTAAAAATTATTCTTATTAGGCCTTGAATGATAATGACCGGCCACAGACTAACTTTATCAAATATAGGAGTATCTTAGGCATGGCAAGTCCACTTTATAGAGCCCAATGGTTAGAACAATAGATGGCATCCCAAAGAGAAAAAAAAAAAAAAGGGGGAAGGGAAAAAAGGAAATGAAAATTGATGGAACACAAGATGAAGCAATTTTTATGGGCATCCTATTAGTTTTATCTATACCATTTACAATTTCACAAAGCGTAACATATGGTGTGGCACTTTTGGGTCATGTCAAACTTTTGTCACAGTTGTATGGTATGCTCAATTAGTATGTTACTGGAAAAGGACAAATTATATTTATTTAGCACATTGGAAGATGAAAAGAAATTGAAGAATATTGCATGTGTGCAAAGAAAGGTCAAAGGGTAGGGTCTATATGAACAAGAATAATCAATTTTGTTCCATTTACCAATAATGGGCCCCTGGTTGTATTGCCATCTGCGCACATAAAACATTGGGGATTCAATAGCTGCAAGATCCCATATTTGGGATAAATGTATGAAATTAATTCTTTGTAATGTGCTTAAGCCGATTCCCCTGTTGGGTTTCTAGTGTTAAATGAAGTAAATAAAACAGTATTTATTAAGCTCCAGCTTTTCATGAAGCTATGTTCAAAGAAAGGTTACTTATTATATTCATATCAGTGGTTGGTGTCGAGGTTTAGTATATGTGTTTTTTGTTGGCAGGATAAAATGCAGCAAAGATTTGACATGGTCCCTTCGCATGTAGGAACAAGTTCTACCTTCCATTAATAGAAAGATGAAATGTTTACAAACATCAAAGAATTATTAAATATGATAATTTAGGAGGACTTACGCTTATTGTAAAATCAAAGAAAATTATTGCTTTATAATTGTCAACATCGTTACTTATGATACATGAGAGTGATGTGGTGGGGGAGAAGAGAAATATGTGAAGTAATGGTAAAAATATGCCATCTAAACCAATAACACATGTTTAATAATCTAAACCCTTGAACTTAATACATGCACTTGACAATGCTTAAAAAGAGCAACTTACACATCAAAGTCAAAAACAAGACAACACAAATTGCAATCCTTATCTCCCATTGGGAGGATATCTATGTAATGAAAATAGCTTGGATTTGATGTATTCTCAATTTTGGTTCTTGCGTTAACAATGAACATGTTTTGGTCACAAATTGTTTTCGTTGTTTCACCTTCAGTTAGATTGAATGACCATAATCACACACTACATTCAATATTCAATGTGTTATCACTAAACCAAACCGAAGCAACACCATTGTAATAGACGTTAATTAGCACCACGGTGTGTTTTGGATATCTTAGTACATCCGCTAACAACATCACCGAATGGCCAAGCTTCAATAGTATAACATAGAATTGTACTTCCCATATGCAAAATATTAAAATATTCGTGTCATGTTGAATCTGCTTCCCCAAGTTCTATAGGTGACTTTTGAGCCATTAATTCTTTAGAAATAAGTTTTGCATCACGTGTAATAATAATACCGATAATATACAATTCCTTGCAAACCGTAAAAGTTTTCTCGTGGAAACCCTTCAAGGTGGGTTCTTAATCCCAAGCAACAAACCCTTCACAAGTGGGTTTTTAATACCAAGCAGCACAAATTATAAAGGTTTTCCCCTGGAAACCCTTCCAAGGCGAGTTTTTAATCCTTAAGAAACAATTGGTGCTGTGCTCTATCAAGTCCCATACACCTTTTAGTCCCCGTGGACTATAAAATTCAATTCAAAGTTTCTATGTAGACATCTTTCTCGCAAAAGTTTTCTGTAGAACACTCATAGCACTTTTTTAGGTTGAATATAAGATAGGTATGACAAATATGGCAATACTTGAATCTTCCCACGTAGAGATACCCCAGCATACCGTTTCAACCTCAAAAATTGTTTCAGAGTAAGCTACAACCTTGCAAAATCCTGCCATAACTTTTAAGGTTTAATTACAATTGGTGTGTACCCATGGTATAAAAAAAAACAGTGAAAGATGCAATATTATGCTGGACAAAACCATAGCATGATCGGATTGCCCATGCCCCCTAAGTTGAAGCTAATGGGGTTGGCACTAAAACCATTTTCAGCAAGACTACTATGTCACTTCGAAGGTGTGTAGACAAGTCAAAGACAACTGAAAAATTCAATATTACCTCCTTCAGCGTTTATAAGCTGCTTTTGAACACATGTTTTGCACGTGGCTCACGCAAAAGCACAAGGGACTGAAAAGATGGCAGACAGAACACAATAATAAATGCAAATTCCAGTGGTAGAATCTAAATCATAATAGCACATAAACGTACTATATACATTTTCCATGATACTTTGTCATGAGTATGCAGAAGTTATAGAAAAAGGGAAAACCTGTTGCTGCAACCTCTTTCCCAAGTTACAGAAAAAAAGGCCTCAGGAAGGAGGAGAAAATTTACTGTGGTAATTCAGATGCCAAAGAGGGCGTTACAGATGGATGTAGCAGCACGGTTACAGGAGTAAAAAAAGGAGAAGAATTGTAAGAAAAGAAATAAATATTCACCCGTGTGTAGATCATAATGCCCAGATCAATAATGGTCTTCAGTAACAATCATACCCCACACCATTTGCCTTAAATTCCACGGCTGGGATATTGTGCATCATCCATATCTACTGTTCCTGAAACCGACAAGGGGACCCGTCTGCAGCCATGTTGGGGATCTCAGAAGATGCTCTGCATATCACAACATATGTGTCACTTATCTTACAAATCCACATAAAAAGGTGCTACTGGAAATATATTTTAAAACAAGGATCAAGGATCTCCTCCTGTCTGAGACACTGGAGAAATAAAATAAAAAAAAAAAGAAAGAAATAAAAACTTAAACAGCCAAAAAAAGAAACACTCTTTTCTTTTTATTTGCAATATAAATGTTTTATTCTGGTTGTTGAATATTGAAACAAAAGCCTAGTTAATCAACCATCAGTAACACATTTAACTGTAAACTCTCCAAAGTTATTATTCAAACAAAACCTAAAAGGAACACATTTAGCTGTAATTATAGCCAAGCCTGCCTAGAAACTATTCTCCAGCATAAACCTACTTAAAAGTGAAGAAAACACACTTAAAGTACTTAAAGCAGTTTAAATATTGGTCAAAGAATAATTCAAACAGAAAAGCTGCTTTGCCGGAGAAAAAAGACACAGTGTGATGCAGGTAAACGCATGCAGTCCGGCTTCCTTGTGCGCGAAGAAAAAGATCCAGATGATTCCAGAATCAGGAATTGGCCGACCTGCAGGGCCGTTTTGGATGCAGTTCCATGCAGAGCAAATTTGCAGGCAGGATTAGAAAGAGACAGGCCAGAATAATGGGGCCGTTTGTCTTGCTTTCACCTTTTTTTAAGGATGATAGCCGGCAGCTGCAGCAGAGCACGGCCCCTGCCAGAACCTCCATAGCTGACCTTGGTGACGCCAGCCCTGCCGCCCACGTGTTGTGTTGTAAAACCTAATGCTTTCGTCACCGTCCCACCACTGGCGAAACAGGACAAACAAATGGTGGCTTGCCGTTAAATGTTTATTTACAATAAACATAACATTACATAACATTATAATAGGATAAATTTATCCGGGTGGCTTTTTGGGACGCCTCACATGTGCCACCGGCAAGTTTTTGCCCGACGTCAAGCCGTTCGAGACGCTTAGGTGTAAACTACTCCAGCAGTTCAGGGACGAACGGCTCGGATGTCAAACCGCCGCCCTCAGATCAACTACATGTGAATAGCTAAAAATTTACATGTGAGGCGCCTTAGAGCCCGATCACATGCCATATCGCCGAGATGGGCCCTGTTATACATTGCAAATTAAGGATGGTGGTGACGGTGGGAGTAAAAGTGTGAGGCATTTTACACGATGGTTAGGATGGGTTCAAATGTAACCATCGTCAAGAGAGGCCCCGCTTTTGCCCCGACTTTTTGGCGCTGTAAAATTTGGCGCTTTTTTACGTGATGGTGAGGGTTGCCATTGTGCATGTGAAACGGTCTTTATGATCAAGGATCACAACCTCACCTCATGTAAAATCTCGCCATTTTACGTCCACCATCACAAGCCATCGGTCATTTTATAACGGTATACCGTGAACTCTCTCCAACGACTGTCTCATGTGAACCGGCTCTAAGAACAATCCGTCACGATCATTTCTATTTTTTACACTATATGTAGAGAAGTAAATTTACTACTGAACTTTGCCACGACCATTTCTTTTCAACACCCTTTGTGTTGAAGTAAACTCCTCCTCGAACTTTTTGACCAAATTCAACTGAGAAGTAAATTACTCCTTGAACTTTTGACCAAATCCAATTGTTTCTACTTGTATCTCTTAGTCTATCCATTGGACCAGCTGAATTTATACAACAGCAATAACATTAACATGTTAAGATGATAAAGTACCTTTTAGTATATAATTGGATGCATGGTAAAAAAATGAAATTGAGCAGAACACATAGAAGCATTGCATCCCGTTTTGTGCCATGCCATTATGCAACCGAAAAACTAACTTTAAGTTAAACCAAAGATGGAAAGTCTTAACCCTCGCCGAGGATTAGAGCCCATAAATCTACAACCTAAAACAACCTAAAACAATCTAAAAGCAAAGAGCATGAGAGCCGATTTGAGTCAAGTCCTAATATTACGACTATTGTAGGTCAAAAACTCCATTTTATGGGGCTCAAAGCTATCACATATGGCCTAAAGTAGCAAAATTATCATAGGCGTTAGCAGATATATTTACTATCGTTTCATGCATTGAATTCTTATGCATGTTTTCATATCCTCTTTATCACACTGACATTGAAAAACTATTGCAAACCATTGGCTGCTAACATAAAGAAAAAAAAAAGATGAATCTACTACCGTGGCAATGTAAATTTCAAATAGGAAAAGTGATGTCCTATACGTAAAACCTTCTTACCTGGAGAACAATGTAACGAATTGTAAGAGCTAAATCACATTTCATGCACATGGGTTGTCTGGCCTGAAACCTTACTCATCCATATGCATTTATTGTCTTTCAGTTGCAGGTCAATAGGAGGTGCAGGAAAATAAGCATGAATTCATTAATTAGAGAAAATGTGTTTTTTCGCTCGAGCACGTAAATAGGTCGCAGTCAAGCATGAGACAGGGATTTAATGTCCTTTTGCACCAAAATGAACTAGTACAGAACGCACTATCTAATCGTAAACTTTAATCGAGCGGTAGATCGAGCATTCTTTCTATAATTAGCGTGCTAAATGACAAAGATAGACCGTGCATGTCATTATCACTAGTGGTCCAAAAGATCGCTGTGGCGCATCTTTTAAATGGTCGGCATAGCCTAAAAATCTATGAACCTCTTGCGGGTACCAGAGCATTTGAAAAAACCTCCCGCTTATTAGTTTCAAAGGAAATCGCGTCACATTTCTTTTATTGCTATTGTGCTTTCGCCAGATTCATAAATTAATATTCTCTTTAGAAGGACACTCGACAAAAAATTACAAAAAACTTAAACGATTATATTTCATAAAATGTCTTGAAAATAAGCTTCACATTTATGAATGATAGTGAAACATTACATTTGCATTTGAAAACAAAGTTTACGGCCTAAGTATTATCGTGTCTCTTGTAATCGAAGTCCGAGCAATTCCCAATTCATTCTCCATTCCCGCCACATGTTCAAATCTTGCAATAGTCCGGGAGAAGTCCATTTCGTGATCTTTGTTGTATCCGGTATATCAACGCTCATTGCAAATGCGACCAATCGATGCAAGTGGCGCCTCATAAGATTCATCATCTTTGGGGTGTTCCATGCATCTCGGCCCAATTTCATGGCAAATTCTCGCGGAATCATTGTTTTAAATCTTTTTGGAGGGTCCTCCGTTTTAGCTCCACGTTTTCAGATTCTAAACACCCATATATTCAAATTGTTTGCCGATAACAAGGGCATGACATTATCCGCACTCGTTTAGTGACTCGAGCTTTTGGAATTGAGGATCGATGCATCAAGTGTTTTCGGTGTGCCTCTATCGGGTCTCGGGTCTCTTGAAGGCTCAAAACCTTTCGCCTAGCTTATCCAATAGTTCATCCATTTTGCTAATATCCGTTAGGCCGAAAGTGATATTCAATCCGCTTCTCCGAAGTTAGACAATACATCGGGTTTGTTTTCCTCAACTTTTCTTCCACGCTGAGGGTAAGCATTTTCTCTAGGGTCTCAAAGAAAGCATTCAAAACCGAGCGTACCTTTGTCGTCAGATTCAAAGGCTCTGGCTTTTGCCTTGCATCATTGCTACTCTTGAGGCTGTCCTTGAAAAGAAATCAAGCACGCACTCCATCGCGGCACTAGTTCTTTCACCATCTGGTAGACATAAGAGGTTTTGCCGTGATTTAAGCACAAAGTCTCCTTCAATACCTGCCCAAGTATACTTTGGTTTGCCAGTGAAGTATTGTAAATACTTCTGCTTGGTTTTGGCGTCCACTTCCTCATTGCCTATTATTTCATATTTAGGAAGCGGGGTGCTCTTTTCTTGCAAAATTTTGTGTGCGATCGGAGTTCCAACTTGGGAACAATTGGTATTACCCGAGGCCCATTTCTATTGACAAACATATGTGTGACGTAATATTGAAACTCTTTCACATTTTTTTTGTTGATCCATCCTTGCTCTTCATAAGCTCCAATTGACACATGAGACCCACCTGATTTGTTTGGCCCGCACGCAAGATGTTAGGAAGTTGTACGGACCTCATAAAAATTACAAGCTGATATACTTTGGCCGTTGTGATCCCTGCAATCCTGTTAAATAAATCCTGATATTTTTTTACTTCCCAAATTGTATTAAAGGCGCGCATGTCAATAAAGACCATCGTTGCATTTTCTTGTGCAGGTGCTGTGATGGGAATGCCTGCCGTAGTTACATGATGCACAGAGTTTCTTTTGGTCTTCAGTAGCAGCGCTTCCTCTGGCACGATTATAGATCTGATTGCCTCCAAAAAGGCACTAGGAAGATTACCCTGGACGTTTTCTTTATTGTAATTTGCCTTTATGTATTCAAAATCCAGATCTGAGATGCTCAAAAGCCTATCCGGTCAAAACTGAAAATGAGACACCAACTCTTCGAAGTGGGCATATTCTTTTGTCGAGCCTAATTGCTTGAATAGGATAGCACTTCATGGGCATGAGAGATAGCGCCCTAATATCTAGGGTTTCGATGTCCAACAAATGACCCCTCAAGATATCCTTGTTGAACCTTCAAGAAGGTTTTGCCTTCCAAAATTTAAGATCCATCAATAAGGAAACTTCATCGTTATTCATCCCAAGGAGATACCTAAGAAAGGTCTTATTAAAGAATTCTTCTTGGGCTTATCCGGCAATTCTCCATGGTCGTCCCCTTCAAAGTTACATCCGCCCAATGAGCAACAACTTCGAGTTAGCCGACCAAGTCGATTCCCCGTGATAAAATGAATTCGCTTCTCATCTTTTAACCCTTTGACCTTCAAAGTAGTGGTCGCAACATCAACAAAATCTGAGAAAAAGCGATGGTTAGGATCAGCGGCCGATCTTCTCAAGCAATAAGAGTTTTAAATAAAGCAAAGTGTAGCAAAAAAAATACCTTCCAAGCCGGGTTACCATTTGTTCTGTTGGGCCTTGTGGTTGGCAGCAAAAGCTTTGTCTTTGATTTCAACCGTTGGAGTTTCGATCGAGGCTCCTCGTAAAACAAGATCAGCTATTATTTCGTTACATCAGAGCAGAGAGTTGGATATATTCTTTATCCGTGAGATTTCCATTCGGGGATCCTGGACCTCCTCCTCGTGATAGGCTTTTCGAAAAACTCTAGACATTGAGCGAGCTCTCCTACCATTGAAAGGAGAACCCGCAGCAAAGAAAGATCTTTGCGGGTTTCGGATATAATATAAAAATTTTCCAACCAGATCCTCTGGCTTTGACCAAGTTACTCGTTTGCTGCATGAAACATTAAGTGTTACCGTCGACCACACGAACAAGAAAGCAAAGATAGGATCGAAAGGCACCAAGTCCGCAGTGTTAGAACTTCGCTTGACATGTTTTGAAGCTCTTGACCAACGTGCACATGGTCATTGAGCAGTCGTATGTGTGTCATATTAGCCGGGCGATTCATAATAAAAATGCAGACGTCATAAACCGGTTTACACCCATAGGATAAAACTTTTTAAATTGCTCGGTTTTGACGTCGCAAAGAAGTTTCTTCTCTTCTTACGGATTAAATTTCAAAGCATCGGAATCCTAGCGGTCAGTCGGCCATGTCGAGCGTATGATCTTTGCGATTGTGCCTGGCCGATGACGAAGGAGTTGTGGATGCGGATGGGATCTCTACATTGAATGATGGCAATTTTATTTTAAATGGTTTGATTTTCTTAGGCGGAGGATCAACAGGCCGCATAATCATCTTGGGTAGTGGGATCGACATAAACGCGTATGCAATCGCGACAGGTGTAATGGGGTCTTCGAAGCTCAACAGGGAACTTAGGAGCAGCATGATCGCCTAATGTAGCTAATGGGATCACGGTCCTTTTTCTTTCTTTGCCGTCACACTTAACCAGTTGGTATCCATCCCTCCGGTGGCATCTTGTTGTCTCTTCCGCCTTGATAGCACAGCCGGAGGTTTTTGTTGGAGGCCATTTTACGCATGATTTACCGAAGCCTACCAAAGATATCCCCTGTTTCCTTTAATACCCGACAAGTTAATGAATCATAGGAAGGGAGGGTCCGCCAAACCCCTTTGGCGCTTAGTTGGTGCCCCTTTACCACCGAAGGTTTGTTCGCCTTGCTTGCAAGCATCATATTCGGTCATAGCTTTGCCAGTAAAAAATGTATTCAACAAATGCCAAATGTTGTGTGTCCTCCACCCCGCAGATAAGGGCGCCCTGGACGTTGTTCTTCGCCCTTCCCACATGGCTATGACGATACCTATTTGTTCGAAGATTCAATATCCCTTGCCATTCCTTATAAATAAGGCATATCACGGTATAGCTCACAAGAATTTCTATGCACCACTTACGTGGGTGGGGGAGTTACTATGCTGAATGGGCTCCACGCTAGCCACCCGCAGTACAACTCGAGAGTAAAAAAAAAAGGTATCAACAAAAATATTTGGAGGCATAGACAACCTAAGAGATAAAGAAAATCGCGCCGATATCTCCAAGCACTTGGAGTTAGGCGCTGATACTATTGACAAAACAAATTTAATCAGAACATTATTGACGAAGTTCTTCTACAAGAAGCGGCGCCACATTTGTTCAAGAGCCATAAACCATAAAGTACTAAAAGGGCGGCAACCTAACCATTTAGAACTAAACAAAAGCGCCGTTTCTTCTTACAAGCACAATACGCTTATTACCTACACCCTCGAAATTGTTAGAGATCGCGGTCATCCATCCCTCGAACAAGGCCCGCTTAAATTTGTGGCAAATTAGCGATCGTGTCGAGCGTGGCCGAGCCTAAAACTATGTAATGGAGTGCTCGACTCCAGCACTGCTAAAAGAAAGCGCGGAAAATACCTTGTTGGAGGCAAAGCCGGCGAATCATCATGATGGCCGATTCCAGGACGACGCGCTGATTCCGCCGAGGCGCTATTTGGAAAGTTTCGCGAGAATTTTAGAGAGTGAATATAAATAGGAAGTGAATTTATGACGGGCGCGGGAATTAATTACGGGCAGTAACGACGGCCATGAACATTAATGACGGCATTAATGAACGGTATAATGACTGTCGGCGTGGGCATTAATGACGGCCGTCATTAATGAGGGCATTAATGAACGATATTAATGACTGATGGGCGCATTAATGACTGACGGCCGTGAACATTGTGGGTAATTAGTGAATGGGATTGACAACGACGGGCGTTAATATTGGGGGGCATTAATGACCGACATCCCATTAATGACGGGTCCCGCATGTCCGAATTTAATTTGACGCGGGCGTAGAAGGACAGATAAAATTGACGGTTCCGCTGCGGATGTCTTTATGTCAAAGAATCCAACGCCAAGGTAATGTCGGTCAGAACCATAATTACTCATCAGTGGAGGACGATAATCGCATTTCAATTCAAATTCATGCATTTTCGAATTCACCATACATGACGTTCCAAAGACAAAAGATAATGGTCCCGTGGATCTTTATATCGCATCTTGCCACACGCAGTACACCCTCCGACCGACGCGGCATGTAACCGGATAGCCAGGTAAGTAGCCCAGGGGCAACTTGCTAGAGTGTTCATATATTATTAATGTGCACATGTGCACATTAATGTGGGCACACCTTTCCATGTTGGCATATTTGCCACCTAGCCATTAAAGGCAAGTGGGGCCTTTCCAATTATCCCACATGCCAAAATGGGTAATTGGAAACCCTAGCCTAAACCCCATGTCTATTTAGGGTAGGAAACCCTAGCTTGCTAGTTTTTCGTCCTTAGGGTTTTAGAGCCGAGTTTTGGCTGCCCCCAGAGCCAAAACCGCCTCCCTCCAGCCCAAGCCAATTGGCGCCATCGGTTCCCCAATTGATCAGCCCAGAGGATGGTTGAACTCAGTCGAGGAGCCACCAAGGATCGTGCATTTGGTCAATTTAATAGCTTAAGACGTCTTCTAGTCATAGAATCGTGAGGGTTTAGACTATTAAGTTGCCCATAGCAGCTATCTAGATCTTAGATCACCGGACACTAACTAAAGAACCTAACTCTATGATTAGATCTAGTCTTTAGTTCTTCTCATGATGTATTTGGATGATGTATTTCGTGAACTCCTTGTATTGGGAAGGGGGTAGAGGCTCTAAAGCTTGTAGTTGATGCTCCTAGAGTAGCCCTCTAGCACACCGTGAGATTCGCCATGGGTACAAGAGCCACACCGGTTTAAGGGTGAAGGGCCAGACCGGCCGAGAAGGAGGTTCATGTTCTCGACTCTTGAACGATCCCTCCGGTGTGTGTAAAGCCTACCGGGGATCATTGTGACTAGGCCTAATGGCTTACCACCGAGCGCGGTAAGGCATGGGCTCGACACCGATGAAGTGGTGTGTACACTTTCCGGCTGGGTTCAATACGCGCGGGCCCTCTAGTCACCTTGAGTCAGCATGTAGATCTCTCGGAGGGAGGATCCCCACCGCCCCCATCGGGACGGGATGATGACCCGGGGAATAGCCCTTCCGGCTATGCACCGGGGCTGGCTACGGTCGGTCCCGACACTTTTCAGCCTACTCGCAAAGTGTGCAATGTGAGGGCGATGGAGTGGACAACCCTATGCCATGTTCTTATGCCACCCAAATCCATTTGCCATGAATTACATGCCGCGAATGAACTCGGAGGCCCAAGCCGTCAATCGTTCCTTGAGCCCGAGCCTTGGGTAGGATTCCCTATGTGATGTGGCCGATCATTGTCTATGCAGATGTTGATATACCACCCTCCCGGGTGGATGGAGGGGATTATGTTGTGTACCGACATGTATATTTACGCTCCTCGCTAGCCTAGGTAGGCCCCCGAGGGAGAGGGTAGAATGACACCTTCACTCTTCCCCCGGGACTGGGTGCATAAAAAAGGATACATGGAGGGCCCTCAGACGATGGAGCTGGTGTGGGGAAGAACTCCTGCTTGTGTACCGGGTGAGAGCACCGTAATACGCAGTAGGGGACGCCACAGTGGTATCGAGCAATGTTCTTGGAGACCAAGAGCAAAGCAATCACCATGCTCCCCAAAGAGTACTAACTTGATAGGATCCTCAAGCCTCGAAAAGTGGGAAATTTTTTTTCTCATCTTAGTAGTTTATGCTAAGCTAGTAACAATTAAGTGAATTGGAATCTAACAAGATTAAAAAGAATGAGCCAAAATTTTCCAAGTGAGGTGGTCTCTTACCGCGTTTGGTCAGCAGTAACTAAATTTTAGTTTTGAAGCGAGGCTAAGTCGTGAGACATCGAGCCAAGAACACCAAAACATGATGAATTTGGGAAAAGTAACGCGGGTAAGGCTAGTTCTAAGGTAGGAATTAGTTAGAATAGCATGTTTTAATTACCCAAAACCCTAGAAATGTATGAGATTTCAAATACTGGTCGCAAAACTAAATTTTAGTTTTGAAGCAGGCTAAGTTGTGAGACCAATAGGTAGAAAAAAGTCTGAAATAAGTATAAGTTTTAACTAAGTTGGTGCCTTAGCATGTTAAATGGAGCAACTTGAGTTTTGACCTAAAATTCCCCAAGCTATAAATAGATGTAGAACCCCCCTCATTTTTTCGTCCCAGCCCTAGAAATCCGCTTCTTCCCAATTTAGGCGATCTTTGGGCGCTTTCATCCGATCCACGATCCGCAAACATGGCCCAACAAAACAAAATCGCAAGGAAGCGCCGCCAGCGAACCACCAAAGCCATCCAGACGGAGATCATTCGGAAGATGCTTCGCGGAGAGGCTCATGATGAGGGGGTCGGCGCTTCTGACGAGGAGCAGATTACATCCGCTTTGATCGGGATGTCTTCAATCAGCCAAAGGAGCAGACGAGGCTACATCACCGACCTCCATGGACGAGGAGACGAGGGAGGTGTATGAAGAAATAGAGCGGAGATCCGCAGCATTGAACGAAAGGTAAGACCATTCAAAAAGCCACGGAGATCCTCGAGTGATGAGCGGATGTGGAGTCCGAGTCGGCAGAGGTAGCGTAATCTTTAGAAGGTTCATCGAAAGTACGAGCCGGAAAAGAGAAAGGAAGACAAAAGAGGAAAAGGGAGGAGGAGAAACAGAAGGCAGCAGAAGAGAAAAAGAAGGTGAAAGGGAAGTTCGTGGCTGGCATAAGGAGAACGAAGGACTGCCCGCCAAGGAAAAGCCCGAACCCCAAGATCGTCATCAAGGAGCGGCAACCCGATGAACCTCCGAACCCCTCCGATGACTCTTCTGATGAAGATTTTAACCCTAATGTCAGGTGGGAGTTTTTCTAAGCACCCAAAATGAAAGCAGAAGTACCGAGCAACCAAGACCGAAAGCAAAACCAAAGAAGATCGAAAGTGTAAGCCCCCTAACACCCGCATGGGATAGAAAGAAGCAACCACGACCGCCCGGAAGCCTACGCCACCGACTGTGGTGAAGATTTTATGAGAGGAAGATGAGGGAGCACCTAAGCATATATGAAGAAGTGGGAGGCCTACAAAGAAATACTATGAAGAAGAAAAACAGAGTTGCATTGGCCGAGGGAGGGCGACTAACGGCTAAATGCACCTAAAGCCGCCACCACCGGGCCAAGGTTCCTAAGCCACCACCCAAGAAGAAAGCTGATAGGAAGGAGGTGGAGAGGAGAGCTTAAGGGAGATTAGACACTTCCCAGCCGGGCAGCCTACGGCCTCCCTACCCCTCGCGCCCCCTTCTCGCTTCTGGTGCGAGAAGTGATGCAGCCTACGTAACGTGACTTTAGAGTCACTGGACGAGGCGCCGGGCAATGCAAGAGGCGGCCGAGGCAAAGATAGTGCAACATTTTGAGGATTCAACAGCTTTGCACCGTTCACGCCAAGCTGGTAACTCCTAATGCGGCAAGACATGAGTCTTATGAAATGCATATAAAGGAGAACGCCCTTAGAACTTGTTTTGTAAATAATTAAAATTTTTGTAATATAGAGCAATTTTGTGTACCTTGATTACATAAACTTGATTAATTAGAGCAAATTAATAAGTTTTAGCTTTTATTTCAGTGAAATAGGACATTTGCAAGCCGAAAGACATGATGTCTCACAGCTCGCGCCTGGTCGCAAAACTAAAAGTTAGTTTTGAAGCGAGGCGCAAGCTGTGAGACCTCGCCCAAACTTGACCAAAACAGCTCCAAATCGACCAAATAAGGGGTCAATTCTGCCTGATTTGATGAGCCCATCACCCTTACACCATTAGTTTACCAAAATTAGACACCTTTTGATCGAAATGAGACTGATGTCTCACAGCTCGCGCCTGGTCAAAGAACTAAAAGTTAGTTTTGAAGCGAGGCGCAAGCTGTGAGACCTCTTACCATTTCTTCACCAGGACTTGTCAAAGTCACCTTCAACCTATTGCATAGCATCTTTTAGGTAATCTAGCCTTGTTCAAGCATCTCATATAGTCCTCAAACTCCCATTTTGACCTCAGATAGGCTAGAATTACCCAATCCTAGGAAATTTTCAAGTCATCCAAAAATTAGGGTTTTCCCCTTTTCTATAAATAGACCCTCATTTCTCGATAGCACCCTACAAACTGCTCCCCGCCCTCCTAGCCGATTTCTCAACTCCCCCGAGGCGCTTTTGCAACCGTTTGTTACCCTCTTCGCAATTAATCAATGACAACTCGATTTCCACAGATGGTACAGCGCCAATCGGCCATGTCCGCCGAGGCCGACGTCGACCAAATCTTCCAGATCTTCAGGAAGGAGGTAGATGTCCAAGCAACCTTGCACGCGATTCCCCGCCTTATAGTAGAGTCTTGACCGAAGTTCCAAGCTAGGGTAGAACCAGCGCTTAGTGCAACTCCCCCCTTGTGTAGGCTATTTTGTTCCTAGACAAGCCCTCACTAGGGTAAAGATTAGACGATGTCCCTAACATCGCCAAATACCTCACAAACAAGGCGCACCGCACACCGGAGCCAATGGTCCTAACGTCAACAGGACCAAGTACTTTCTTCAACACCGCCTTTGGCAATCTTTCTCACCCACCGCGTCGAACACCGGGGGGGAAACCTCCATTCCCCATGGACGCGGGACCCATTAGCCATAGCAAAGAGAACAATGGCTCCTCACACAAGATGAACAGGAGCAGGAAGGAAAGGAAGAAGACCGGATGAACATGAATCGGAAGAAGAGGAAGACTATGTCGAAGCTCGACCCAAATGAGGAGCGGCGACAAGCAGAAAGAGCAGAGTGGCAAGATTGGGAAGAAGCCGGCAGACTCGTGAGTCGCTACCACCCCCGGTTAGGCATCACAAGCCTAGCTCCCATTATTGTCGAAGGTGAGGAGTTTCTGCTCCTAAGTGACATTCAAAACCTCCTGAGTGCAGGAAAGGGAGTACCGACCAAGAGTTGCCGCACCAACTCCGGAAGAATCCGGACTTGGACGACTTCATCGCCCCGAGGAGAGTCCGACTTCCTCCAAGTAAGGGAAGCCGACACTTTACATCGGGAGAGTTTACCTCCCACATCCAAGCCTACAAAGAACATAGGCAGATTATGGAGGCGCATAAGGCGTCGGGGAACAAGCTACCGACGGAGGAAGAGTTCCTTGCTTTTCAGAACGATGGGGATCCGCTTATGCGATCCTCAAACATCCTAACGGCAAGCTCGGTCCGCAGCACCTCCCCGAGAGGATTGCGACTCGACCTGGGAGGGCTTCGAATAATCGAGACTACGTGGAGCTCACCACGGTGGAGGTTGATGACTTCGGAAGCGCATACGCGAGATGGATACCGAGTGGCCGAGGACCCGCCTCGCAACAACATTGCGTCGCCAGATATTACCCGCCATCGCTGATGGATGGAAGAATAGCTGTAATCCACCGCAAGTTCACCCCTCAGAGGCGGTGAAGGAGTATCGCTGTTGATTGCACTCGTGATTCGGCGGGCATGCGCGGTTGCTGCCCCTTAATACCGGTGCATGCAATCGGGTGAAGAGAGCGGTAGCACCGACGCCTTCGACTTCGCCATACCTTACAAAGGCAAGCAAGACTGGCGGTGACAGCGTTTTTATACCTCCCCACCGCAGAATAGAAGATTTGGCAAGAGCATTACAGGTGGATCTCCACCAATGTCCTAGGAACTTGGGCCATTCAAAGGGGGAACAGCCCAAGTGAAAAAGTTCCCGGAGGATAATCCATCTTAACGGCCAGCAGGAATGATTAGCAAAGAGTTGTAATTTTTGTATTAGCGTAATATAAAATATAAATATAATATTCTTTTGCACTATAAATGTTTTGTTGATATATTTTGTGTCCCCAACCATGCCAACAAACATAAATAATGCAAGAAAACAAGGAAAACTAACCATATAGCTATGAACCACTTGTGTATGCAAATTAGAGGCCTAAGCGCAGAGAGAACGACATAAACCGGGAACTTATAGAGGAACAGAGTCCGCCCAGTGCCACGCCCGCAAGGATCCCCGCTGAAGAATTTGGACAAATGACCCTTTAAGAAGAAATATCGCAAATGAGGACGACCTCGAACAGAGAAAGGCTTTGCTACCGCACACGCTGTGAGCGGTGTTCGGTGGTAACGCCAACCGGCCGAAGCATCACGGAGAGTAGAGACAAGAAGAGAGCAGAGAGGAAGGTCCCCCGTACTGACTCCTCCCATTCAAGCTCGATTCCCACCGGACTCCGGAGAGGAAGAAGAAGGGCGTAACCAAGTCCGAGCGCATCGAAAGGCGAGGAACACCACCTGGACGGATCTAAAAGGGACACAAGAACCCCGACTACCGTAAGAAAGTAGACTCGTGATTGGGAAATGTTTGAAGGCCAGAAGCTCGAGCAATTCTCGGGCGAGAACAGGTCGTCAGGCATGGAGGCAGAGGCTTGGCTTGACGAGATGAGCGAATACGGCAATGCTTATGGTATGAAGGATAAGGATAAAGGCAAGGTGGCAAATAAATAACCCGAAGGGAGCAAAGACGATTTGGGGAAGGGCTATGCCAAGGCTCATGGCTTAAGCAGGATGCTTGCGTGTTCAAGAAGTTTGCTAAAGCCTTCTGCCCATTACGCCCCAAGAGAGCACAAGTCCAAGATGATGCAAATAGCCTACAGTTAAGAAGGGCAACAAGTCAAGACAAATACACTGAGGAATTCATGAGGCTAAGGTTGTATGTGCCAAAGTTAGGGGAGAAGCATGCAAAGGGGAAAGCTACATTGAAGGTCTGAATGAGGAGATCCCAAGAAGTTTGTAAGGGCAATAAACCCTAGAACAAGATAAGAAGCGGAGTCCAAGGCAATAAGCTTGCAAGGAACAGACCCCGTAATAGAAGTGGCAAAGGCAGCAGATACCAAGATAAAGGCAAGGCAAAAGCGCTTTAGCCCGAGGACACATAAAGCCCAGATCAAGAGAGCAAAGTTTTAGAGCCCCATATAGTGGCAATCAAGGGAAGCAGCAGGAGAAGAAGCTAAGGGTGTCCTTCAAAGACAAACAGTGAAGGGTCAAACTACTCCAAAGCAAGGCGATCCTTTCGGCAGCCATGCCCAAGGAAAAGAGAGAGATACTAAGGAGTGCATAGAAAGAAAGGCTTTTTTCCGTGTGTTTCCAGCCAGCTATAGGGCAAATGAAGCCCATATGTCATGAGTGCAAATTAGCAGAGTTGGGAGATTGGGACACTCACCGGACGACGACGGGCGAGGAGGCCCGCGACTACATTCGTGGTGAGGTCATATCTTTGCCGCATAATAGATACGTGAGCAAGCAGAGCCAAGATAAAGTAATTTCCACAAAGGGAAAGGCCAAGGCCAAGTCATTTATAGTCCTGATAGATTCGGGAAGTAGCCATAACTTTGCATCCCCTAGAATGGTTCAAATGTTGAAGTTGAAACCATTAAAGTCAAAGCCAAGGCCCGTTGTCTTAGCAAGTGGAGCAGTAAGGCAGACGACAGGCAAAAAGAATCAACTTTGACATCGACTTGCCAGTGGATTAAGATCCGTGATGGGGCAGAAGTAATGGGCATCGGCAAATACGATTTGATAATAGGTATGGAGTACCTTGGACCAGCAGGGGCCATTATTGATTGTGGAAAGCGGAAGGTGACCTTCCCAACACCCGACGGCAAGATCATTGAGATAACAGGTAAAGAAGTTGTTCCCATCATGCAGTGTATGTCTTCTAAACGACTGTTCAAGTGCATCAAGAGTGAGCAAGTGGCATACATCTTCAAGCTTGAGATTAGTGAGCCGGAATTGGAAGGAAGCAAAGAAGACAAGATGCTCAGCAAGTTGCCGAAGCAAATAGCTTATAGGGGAGTCGAGTGCGAGATAGCACTCGAACCGGGAACAAAGCCAACAAGCAAGGCTCCATATAGAATGACAACGCAGGAGTTGTCGGAGCTGAAGAAGCAGTTGCAGGAGCTGCTCGACCTAGGTTTCATTAGACCTAGTGTCTCGCCGTTTGGAGCGCCCATTCTTTTTGTCAAGAAGAAGGATGGATCTTTGAGGATGTGCATAGACTATAGACAGTTGAATAAGCACACCATTAAGAACAAGTATGCGCTTCCAAGATCAGACGACTTGATGGATCAGCTTCAAGGAGCAAAGATCTTCTCCAAAATCGACTTAAGGTCAGGTTATCATCAGATACGGATAAAGGAGGAAGATATCCACAAGACCGCCTTCAGGACGCGGTATGGGCATTATGAGTTCACGGTAATGCCTTTCGGCTTATCAAATGCCCCCGCAACGTTCATGAGGCTCATGAACGATATCTTCAGGGAGTTCCTGGACACCTTTGTGATTGTTTTCTTTGATGACATTTTGGTGTATAGCAGATCCCTTGAAGAGCACGTGCAACACTTGAGAAGGGTGCTAGAGAAGTTGAAGAGGCACCGTTATAACGCCAAGTTGTCGGGCGCCACTTCGCAACAAAGAAGGTGGAATACCTTGGTCATGTGATCTCGCAGTAGAAGGCATCTCGACGGACCGCCAAGATTGAAGCAGTTGATTCGGCGGGTCGGGCCAAGAATGTGCACGAAAATAAGTTTTCTGGCCTAGCGGTGGTACTACAGAAGTTCGTGAAGAACTTTGCTAAGATAGTAGGCCCGCTAACAGACCCGACGAGGGCGTAGAATGTGAAAGATTGCAGAGCATTGGCACAAGAAAGCCCAAAAGGGGTTTGAATTGTTGAAAGAAGCTCGATTTTATTTACCGCCTTGACCCCTCGCCGACCTTGAGAAAGATAAGCTTGTAGCAACAGATGCAGTAAGATAGCACAGTGTGCAAGGCTTATGCAAGAAGAGCGTGGTGGTAGCGATGATTCCGTGAAGATGAACGACGCCGAGACGCCGCTTACCCAACGCACGCATCAGGAATTGCTTGGCGGTTGTCGTGGCATTAAGAATATGGAGGCACTATCTCTTGGGAAGGAAGTTCCAATTGATACCACCATCGAGCCTCCAATATGTATTCACGCAACCACACCTTAACTGAGGCGGCGGAGATGGATGGAGTTCCTCGAAGAATATGACTTTGATATAGTCTACAAGCGGGAAGCTCAATGTGGTAGCAGATCGCTTTCAAGGCATCCCCCGACAACTAGAGTGCATTGCAACATAATTTCGACGCCTCCAAATGACTTTGGTAAGAAGATTGAAGAGTCTTTGCCAATGGATGTAGATTTCGGGGAAGTATGGGCAAGCCTCTCTAGGGAGGCTAGAACAGATAAAGAGCGGGAAGCCTTCAAGCATTTTAAGAAGGAGGGCAACCTATTATATCATAAGGACAAATTGTGCGTGCGAGTCATCGGGGTAAGGAAATTGATCCTCCACGACACGCGCACAAAGAGCCCAATAGCTGGCCATGCGGGATTCATGAAAACATATTTCAAAGTACGCAGCAGCCTATTATTGGCGGGAATGAAGAAGGTGTAGCTCGCTACATCAAGGAATGTCGGCTATGCCGCCAGACGAAGCGAGCAACTCCAATTCGAGGGCACTAGAGCCATTAGCGGTGCCAAATGCCAAATGGGAGGTAATCGGCATGGATTTCATCACGGGACTCCCAAGAACAAACAAGAGGCAAGGATGCCTTGATGCTAGTGGTCGACAAGTTGTCGAAGATGGCACATTTTGTGCCTTGCGGGACCACGTGATCTGACTATGGATACAAAGAAAGCTCTTCACCAAAGAGATCTTCGGGCTTCATGGCATGCCAAGGGAGATTATCTCGAGCGGGGATCCGAAGTTCATGAGTGCCTTTTGGCAAGACCTCTTTGCGACGATTCGGACCAAGCTATCCATGAGGGCGTATCATCCTCGAGACGGATGGCCGACGGAGAGGACCAACAGGATCTTAGAAGACATGCTACTTAAACTATGTCCGAATAAGCAAAGTATGTGGGAAGAATTTATTCACTTGGTGGAGTTTGCATACAATAGCACCAAGGGGAATCATCCCAAATGTCGCCATTTATGATCAATTATGGCTATCGATTAACTCCGCGGACACTTGGCACAACCCCTCAGGTCAAAAGTAGAAGTTTCGCAGCCAGATGTTGGCTGATATCAGACTTCGTGGAAGAAGTTCGAGGTTATCTGCTAGCAGCAAGAAGTCGTCAGAAGAGCATCGCCGACAAGCATCGAACAGTCAGAGAGTTCAAAGTTGGAGATGATGTATGGCTCAAGATCAAGGTGAAGCAGGCGAAGCTCATGATTGGCAATTGCAAGAAGCTTGCTCCAAGGTGGGCTGGACCTTTCAGAATAATCAAGAGAGTAGGTAATCAATCCTACAAGTTGGAATTGCCAGCACACCTAAAGATTCATAAGGTCTTCCACGTAAGTTTGTTGAAGAAGCATACTCCAAATCCAGACGAAGTCTTGGACACGCCAACGTTGTTGGAAATGACAGAGGAGCAGCTGGAAATAGTTCCAGAAATGATTCTTGATAAAGCTTTCAAGAAGACAAGGAGGTCGGAGTTCCTCCAATATCTGGTCAAGTGGAAGCACTTGCCAGTGGAAGACGCGACATGGGTACTTAAGAAGGATTTAGTAAAGCAGTACCCACAGTTTATGGAGCAATGGGACGGCAAGGTCATCTCAAGAAATCGCTCGGGCATGTCGACGCGGTAGGTTAATTCTTGTGTAGTTAGGATTAATCTCACGATGCAACCTATGCTCTCGGTATGGGTCATGCGTGATTTATCAAATGATGAGACCACTACGGTGATCTCTAGGGCGTGGTGTAATGTCAATGTAGGCATGACCGCGTTTCCGCTTGGGCGAGTGGAACGTAGATTAGAAAGCCTACTTCTGTCCCACGGAAGTAGACGACCTCGAGAGAAAGGAGGTCATTAAGGAATGCATTGATAGGGAAAGCACCTTTAGCCCCATATATGCTTTGATAGGAGGAATCTATCCTTCACGCCCCCCACGCGAGAAGGATATCCTCCACGCTGGGCAACTAGAGGTGTAGGCACGAGCGGCATATAGGCATATAGGCGTTGTCTCCACGGCCATTATGGAAGATTCATCCTCTTCCTACGCCGGGAGATTAGCCATGCATTCATGTAGATAGGTGGGGTGGTCACCATATAACCAAAATTTATTAAATAATTAAAACGGTACTAACGTAGTGTCGACCTGCAGGCCAGTAGAGCGCTCCGGAGGGCAAGGAGGTCGAGCTACGAAGACTTGCAACACAAATTTTGTTGGAACATGTTGCAAGGAAACGAAGAGTACCTCGGACATTAATTATAGATATAAAATGTCGAAATTTTGTCTAACTTAAGATAGTGAATAACTGTTAATGGTATTATGAAGTGATAAGTATTCCATAGTATAATGACGTAATAATGTTCTAAAAATATTGCCTTAGGGTAATCTTGATAAATGTATAAGTATTATATTGTAGGCATCACGTTGAATGCAGGTTGCAGGTTAGGAAGATCCCAAGGTGGGGAGACCCACGATGCTGCGGACAGCATCATTTCAAGGTGGGGAGAATGTGACGTTCCAGCACAGTATACGGTCCCAGGACGTATACTGTACTGCCCCGTCACGCGTACACGCCACTCCGACCGACGTGTACGCCAACGGATAGCCAGGTAAGTAGCCCTAGGGGCAACTTGCTAGGAGTGTTCATATATTATTAATGTGCACATGTGCACATTAATGTGGGCACACCTTTCCATGTTGGCATATTTTGCCACCTAGCCATTAAAGGCAAGTGGGGCCTTTCCAATTATCCCACATGCCAAAATGGGTAATTGGAAACCCTAGCCTAAACCCCATGTCTATTTAGGGTAGGAAAACCCTAGCTTGCTAGTTTTTCGTCCTTAGGGTTTTAGAGCTCAGTTTTGGCTGCCCCAGGAGCCAAAACCGCCTCCCAGACGCCGCCCAAGCGAATTGCGCCATCAGTTCCCCTGAATTCGATCAGCCCAGCAGGATGGTTGAACTCAGGTCAGGAGGAGCCACTCAAGGATCAGGTATTTGGTCAATTTAATAGCTTAAGACGTCTTCTAGTCATAGAATCAGTAGGTTTAGACTATTAAGTTGCCCATAGCAGCTATCTAGATCTTAGATCTCGGACACTAACTAAAGAACCTAACTCTATGATTAGATCTAGTCTTTAGTTCTTCTGTGATGTATTTGGATGATGTATTTCTGTGAACTCCTTGTATTGGGAAGGGGGGTAGAGGCTCTAAAGCTTGTGGTTGATGCTCCTAGAGTAGCCTCTCTAGCACACTGTAGATTCGGCCTGTGTACAAGAGCCACACCTGGTTGCGGGTGAAGGGGCCAGACTGGCTGAGAAGGAGGTTCATGTTCTGACTCTTGAACGATCCCTCTGGTGTGTAAAGCCTACCGGGGATCATTGTGACTAGGCCTAATGGCTTACCACTGAGTGCGGGTAAGGCATGGGCTCGACACCCGTGAAGTGGTGTACACTTTCCAGTGGGTTCAGTCGAATACGGGCAGTGGCCCTCTAGTCACCTTGAGTCAGCATGTAGATCTCTGGAGGGAGTGATCCCTACCTGCCCCATCGGGACTGGGATGATGACCCCAGGAATAGCCCTTCTGGCTATGCACCCGGCGGGCTACAGTCAGGTCCCGACACTTTTCAGCCTACTCTGCAAAGTGTGCACAGGAGGGGCGGATGGAGTGGACAACCCTATGCCATGTTCTTATGCCAGCCAAATCCATTGCCATGAATTCTGTCTGCAATGAACTCTGGAGGCCCAAGCCGTCAGTCGTTCCCTTGAGTCTGAGCCTTGGGTAGGATTCCCTATGTGATGTGCTGATCATTGTCTATGCAGATGTTGATATACCACCCTTCCGGGTGGATGGAGGATTATGTTGTGTACTGACATGTATATTTACGCTTCCGCAGCTAGGTAGGCCCTGAGGGAGACAGGGTAGAATGACACCTTCACTCTTCCCACTGGGACTCGTTACGGGTGCAGTGATACGTGGAGGGCCCTGTATCAGCATGGAGCTGGTGTGGGGGAAGAACTCCTGTTTGTATACGGTGAGAGCACCGTATACGAGTAGGGGACGTCACAATACATTTTGAATTTGCATTCAGAACCCAGTGAGAAACTAATTCAGAGGCGCTTCATTCCAATTTTGTGGGCGCTCCGTTGTCGATTGTGGGCGCTGTTGGTTGTTTTCTGGGCACTGTGTATGTGGGAGCAGGCGACCTCAGAATTGCAAAGTTTTCGCTCAATTTGAAGGGTTCAATTCAATTTCCTATTTCTGTGTATTTCCTGTTCGATTCAATTTTTTGTTTGCCACTACAGTTGCATGTTTAGATGCCAGTTTAGATGCATGTTCAGATGCATGTGTAGATGCATGTTCAGATGTATGTTAAGATGCCAAAGTTTGCATCTATTTGGTATCTGTGGAGTTCTCTATTGAATCTGGAAATTAGTCTGAAGCACACATTGGGTAGTTTGCTAGTCTGATGCTAAACTTGGCTATACACTGTACTTGCCACATCATTTGTTAAGGTGGCATTCATTTGATTTCTTTACGAAGGAGGATATTAGCATGATTCATTGATGTTTTATCCTGAAACAGCAATTCAAAGGCTCGCCATTGGTCACAACGTTTCACCTCACCAAAATCGTGGTGGCGATCTTGTCAAGCCACTTCAGTTATTCGATCATCATCACTTCAGTTGCATGTTTAGATGCCTGTTTCAGTGCATGTTTAGATGCTTGTTTCGGTGCATGTTTAGATGCATGTCCAGATGCATGTGTAGATGCATGTTTGTGGGTAGTTATGATGCCGAAATTTGCAAATATTTGATATGCATATCTGTGGAGATCATTTGTTAATGGGGGCATTCATTTGGTTTCTTTAGGAAGGGGGATATTAGCATGATTCATTGATGTTTTATCCTGAAACAGCAATTCAAAGGCTGACCATTGGTCACAACGTTTCACCTCATCAAAATCGCGGCGGCGATCTTCTCAAGCACATTCAAGGTAATATGTACTCTCATCTCGAATGCCCCTGATGTTGTTCCAGACTTAAGATTTGGTCCAACGGATCGCGGCCGCGATTTATAACACTACTTTCTCATGTTATTGTTACAGGATGGAGCTAAAGTGCATGTCATACAATGGCATTAAAGTTGCCGAGGGCAAAGTACACAGCTTTACTACTCATCATAATTTGCCCCTGCCTGAGGGATTCAAGGTCGTGTCGCTAGAAAGTATTTTCAATGGAGATCTGCCGTTGCCCTATCCTGAACCTGAGATTGATACCCTTGAAGATTCAAAGGGGTCATTTATTCTTTGGCCCAGCAATGACATCTCAGACCCAGAAACTGCAGAAGATAATGCCATCACACCACCAGCACAGGTTAAATGCATAAATTGGTTGTGCATTCAAGACGAAGATGCAGAGCCTGAGGCATGCCCTCGACATGAAGGTATTTCAAGAGAGGAACTCATGGAGAAGACTTGCTCGTTGTTGCACTCTCCCCTCCTCTCCCCTTATAGTCGTTGCCGAGATGTCCTTAAAGGATAGGCGTTTAATCTAGTGATGACACACTAGATCTAGCAACTAGAGGTCGCGAGTTCGAGACTGCCCAGAATCGCACTCTGAACTGTTGGGTGTGAAAGCCCACAGACGCAATGTAAAGTGGTTGGGGCAGGGCCCAACCAAACAATGTAGTGTGGTGTGTGGTCACATGTCCAGTTGGATGCTGCCTAGTGCGTGACGTTAAAATCTTAAAAGGTATTCCCCTTTAGATGCCTTTTTGATATAAAGGTGTTCCCCTTTAATACCTTACTTTGCTTCCAATCCGCGACCCCATCCCTAAAACAACATAGTACTTGGGTTGCCAAATTTGGCATTGGATTATTCTGGTGATGCCATGTGGCATACCATTCCATGGCAGAATATCTTAGATCCACCATTCCACATCTTTGGTTTCCGATCAGTTACCTGTTTTTTTTTCTTTTGATTGATTCTTTACAAGCCATAGCTTGAATACGGCCATGTTGCAGCTTGTTTAGCTTGTCGGAATAGCACTAGCCTTAGCTTAGCCATATCCATAGCTTTGAATCTCTCCTTTTTTGCTGTAGAAAAGGGAAGAAGACATGATCTCGACCTAGAAAGTAGGGCTAGCACAAGAACCTAGAAGCACAGACCTTATATTGGCTAAGAAAGCATCGCTTAGGGTACAGAAAGAAGCCGATAGCATAGAAGAAAAGATAACATAGAAGAAAGCCAGAAGAAAGCCGCTTACCATCCTCTTTCGTCTCACCAAAACCCCATCGCAGCAAAGCTTCATTTACAAAACCATCCTCTTTCTTTTCATGCTAACCCCATCCCTGCATCACCTACGCTGCATAGCTCTGTCGGCGCCATCATTGGAGGAGGAAGGGGCGGAAATCTTGGCTCCTCAGGTACCATATTGCCAGTTCAAAGCATATGGTCTGCCATTCCCCCGTGGCCGATGACCCACTTCTGGCTAACATCGGTCGTGTGACCCCACCGGTCCACACCGAAATGGCATCCCATATGCCTTAAACCCCTAGATAATTGGATACCACTTTATAAAATTCGTCCAAAAGGTAAAGGTGTCGTTTCGATGCCCTTGAAAAAGGTATTTATTCCCTTTAATTTTAGTGGTCCTAAAATAATCATAAAGATCTAAGTTCGAATAGTTGATAATTGCCCTCTTTTGCGAATAGATATCTCCTTTTGATTAGACCTTGAACCTCGACCCCTTCTTAATAGATATAATTTGATGTCCCCCTTTATAGCATATAGTATAAAGGTCTTACTTCATAAATATCCTTGCCTCCCCTCTATCCTTAGCGTGTCCCCCCTTATATCACCAGATCATATTGGAATATTCATATAGCTTTGTCAGATTCTTATAGCTCTTTCACCGTGGACCACTCCCCCGTGCTTGTATCATAATAGGATGATATTTTATAGTTTAATTCGAGTAGTTATCAAGTTAAGTAGCACCTTATCATGATCCCAGATAAAGAAGAGATGGACATTCTGCTTGTACAACAGGAAAGATTCACCAAAGTTTCCCACAAGAAAAGAAAGCCATTCAAAAAAATAATCATAGAGACTTCCACGAAAGCAAAATAATATCCCATAAAGATGCACAAAAAATTATTTCGATTTCGAAATAAGCCAGGTAAAATTGAATTAAGTTGAGTTGAATAATTTTTGTCATCCACGAAGACCAAGTGGGCTATGGGACCCAAAAAAGAACGTGCAACAGACATATTACTATTGGGTTAAAAAACCTCGCCCCAAAGAGTTTTCGAGGGAAAAACCGTGGCAGTAATAGGAATGCTGACAAACTATACAAATATACATGGTGAAATATTGTGCCACCTATTAAGATAGTGTACAAAGGCGATCGAAAGTAGATAAAGTGACGATCAAGGGCCGCTCTCCATAGAAGCAAGAAACCTATTTTTTGCAGCAGAATTTGATATCGGGCCGTGGATTTCACTCCCAGTGCTCGTGCCAAGAAGGTCCTTTGCACCTGTTCCAAGTCATTCCAGATAGCAAAGGACAACACCAGGCCCCATAATTCGACCTCGTATAGAAGAACGGGCTACGACAACCAATCGACATATGGGACCAATCGGTTTATGGGACATAAGGTTACCTGTATTATAAAGATGACATCCATTAAAGCTTTATCCAAGCAAGAGGAAGTTGTTAGCAAATAGCCAAACACTATCAACAACCTAATTAAGGAATTCCATGATCGTTTTCCCGATGAGATAAGAGAACTGCCACTTTTCAGGTGAGTAAAGTGTGAAATCGTTCTTGCACCTACTACCAAGTCTACCGTAAGAATCCCTATAGAATGAGCACACCCGAGTTAACTAAGATCATGAAGCAGTTGCAGGAGCTTTTTAACCTAGGGTTCATTAGACCAAGTGTTTCACCCTTTGGAGCACCAATATTATTTGTTAAAAAGAAGAACAAAACCCTAAGAATGTGTATTGACTACTGTCAATCAAATAAGCACACTATCTACTTTGTTAATTTGGGATTATCCGGCATGGCAAAAAAAGTTTTTCGAATTTTTTTAAAATTGATTTCCTAAGGTTTTCAAAGTTTTGGCCATCGGAAAAAAGTCCCGACACTCCAAAAAATCGGAAATGTTTTGGGCTTTGGGTTTTTGCAATTGGATTTCATTCGCTCGCCGATTATCCAATCGAGAGGTCATACTGCCGCATGGATGCCAGACAGAATTTGCATGGATCTGGTCGGCGCCTATGAGAATATCTTGAAGGGATTTTCAAGCAGGGGAATTTGCATCTTATCCCACAGGTGAGCATCGCTTTACCTTTGTTAATTGTTCTTGAATCAGATTATCCTCTATTTTTTCCTGTTGCACCCAGCAGATACATGATTCTTTAGCCCTATCTCGGAAAAAACATGCTTAGCTCTGCACATCTATTGTTCTTGAATCAGATTATCTTCTATTTTTTCCTGTTGCACCCAGCATATACATGATATCTTAGCCCTATTTCGGCAAAAACATGCTTAGCTCTGCACATCTATTCTTGAGTTGTTCTAAATTGGACAAAAGGTAACACGGTTTACTATTTATCTGTTTTGGAATGATATTTGATCAGCACGCAGGTAGACTCCTGTGTAGGAATGGTCGATCAGTAGTTTCAACTTCGTCTTTCAGGTGGAGACTGGTCGTGCAAGGCCTTTTATTTTTTTGGAGTCTTCAGTCTGTTTATATCAAGGTTAATCCCAGCTTGCTCTTCTGCAATCTTAAGTTGCTCTTTTTACTTTTAGATATACAAGTTCCTTTACATTCTGAGATGGCCACATAAGTTGACATGGCACTGTGTCTTTGAATAATTATGAGCTGTAAACCACATCTGTCATAATATGGACTTCTTGGCAGCTATTGGATCAAATGTTGGTTGAAGATTAGGGCATCCAAGCATCAACCAAGTATTTGCAAACTTGGTTAATGTTGAAGCTTTGGTTTTGTTGTAGAGCCTTCTTTACGTTGTTGTAGAGCTTCTCTTTCCATAGCGTCGGGATTTAAAAGCATATAGGTGGGTACACAATAGCAATATCATTAAAAATGTTCTTTGCAATTTGGCATCTGCTTATCCATCTTATTTTCTAAGCTGTGAATGATTAACATCCGTAAGTGTGTATTAAAAACATCCGTAAGTGTGTATTAAAAATTTCGTATCACTGATAATTGCAATAGCCTTAAAAGTGTTGGTAGAAAATGTGGTTTATGCCAATGATACTCCAGTTGCTTTAAAGTATTTGCACTCTTGCTTTAAAATGTTATTTTATTTCAAACATGGAATGTTATTTTATTTCTTTGAGCTTGGTTTCAAGGGAACTTCTCAAGCATTTGATTCAGAGATCTCAATAGCAGTAATTATTACCTCAAGTAGATTCCACAAGATACTTTAAAGCTCATATGTTATTTGTTCTCTGCTTTCCTTATGCAGGTCAAACTTATGTAGGAAATCCCATCGATCCGAGACATCGGATCGCCATTCTAGAATGGGACGAGCATGCATGTTTTGCATGCATGCGGCGGCGCATGCCGGATTACGGTTGGGAGTTCGCTATTTTAGGTCGCGTTTACGCATCAACATCTCATCGGGCGCTTCCTCTTCTCTCGGTACCTTATTCTCTTTGATTTGTTTCTTAAGGCGGGGAGGGGCTTCTTCCACGCTTGGTTTGGCCCATTGGCGTTTACGTCATCTTTGTGGCTTTGTCCTTTTCGGCCTCGGCCCTTCTTTAGCCTTCATCCCGTGACCTTAGTCCTCGATTCTAGTTTGATAAGGAAGTTCTGCGGTATTGGTGGTTTTTATTGGTTTTCATCGCGAGCCCCATTCTAGAATCGCATCGATCAAGACCCGGATCGACATTCTAGAATGGGGCGACATGCATGTCTTGCATGCATGCATCGCGGCGCATGCCCTTTCTCGTTGGGGTTTCGCTATTTTAGGCGGTTACGCATCAACGTCTCATCGGCGCTTCCTCTTCTCTCGGTGAGCACCTTATTCTCTTTGAACCCACCCTCCCCCCTTCTTTGTTTATTGTATTGTTTATCATGTTTTTTCTTCCACCCATTTGGGTGATGCTTTTTCCACCCCCTGGGTGATGCTATCCTCTGGTATGTTGTGTTGTCTCGTTTGTTGTGTTGGTGATGCGGTGTGCGGGTTGGCGAGCGGCATCTGTTTCGACTTCTCCATGCGGGGGTTTTTGGGAGCGATTTCTATGCCTTACGTTTGTCCAAGCCCCTTGCCGAAGGCTTATCACTAGGGTTTTTCCTCGAAAACCCGAAAGGGCGGGGTTTTTTAATCCCGGTGATAAGCTTTCGGCAGGTACATCAGCCACTCATCTATTAGCATTGTATTTTTTGGGGTCCAAATGATATAATTGGATTTTCCCTTTATTTTTCGTGGGTAGTTCGCATGTGTGCAGCTACCCACTGTCCACCATTGTAGAAAATCTGCTGAGATGAATGAGAAGCCTATCTATCCTGGATGCAACCACAGGAATCAAACACATTCATCTCCAGACTTCTATTTGTGGCTTTGTTATTATTCAAGATTGCTCTGCTTATGCTTCATAATTGCTCTGTAAGTGCCTATCAGATTATTGTGAGACTGCCTTGGGCAAGCAAAAATGTTTTGATTTCTTTTGCTCGATGATTCAAACTTATCCTTATAAGTGTGATGGGGTTTGAGGAGTTTCATTTGCATTTGATGTGTGGTCTAAACAGGTTACTGTTTGATGCAAACCATTTTATGTCGCTTTATTTCATCATTATAGATTGTAGGATTTAACTTGGCTCTCTTTTCTTCTTCAAATAGGATCAAATTCTCACATTTTCAATCTTTTATTTGACTAATAAAAGCATCCTTGCAGCATATCTAAGACAGCCATGGGTGTTTCGGAAGATGAGTATGGCCAGAGTTTTAAGCGAGCTATGCTATGTGGCCATACTGATCTTCCAAAACACTCATGACTATACTTGCTCCACTTACAATATCCAGTATGCATCTCTTATACTCCGGGTATGCATCTTCTGAAGCTATGGCTAGGCTGAATAAGGTCTTTCTTTAGTTGAGCTATAGGTGCTTTTGAACCATGGCTGGCTTTTGTTTGAGTGCAGGTATACAGATGGTGATCCGTTCATTAGACTCCGGATTTTGATAGATGTCTGCTCGATCTGCTTTCAGTCTGCAATTCCGGTACCGAGATGCATGCTTCAATTTATGATTTTATTTTGTGAGATATTTTTACTTTCAGAGAGTCCAGCAAGCTGCCGAAATGGATATTTTGCATCCAAGGGTGATACCATGTACTGAGTTTATGGAGTTTAAGGAGAATCACTTCTAGAGATCCAGATGTGACGATGAACCATTGGCACATGCATTAAGCAAGACAAGAAATGTAATTTATGTTCGCTGCATGTAATTTCTGAGCTTCCATTTGTTTATCTCTTTGTGTCAGATTTGCACAAGGTTCTATTTCCATTCAATTCCATTTCTAAGATCCTCAACCTTGAAACATTTTTGCCAAAGAGGAAGTCACAAAGCAAGCCTATCGTATCTAATTTTCAAAGACTCCATCACTATGGAACATATCTACACTAATCTATTTTCCCTCATTTACTGTAAATGGATTCGATAGAGGCGTCATCATCTGTGTCATTAATTTCATACTGTATCCAAAGCTGTGGGACTCCTTGGAGTCCAAGCTGTAAGTTAAGGTTCTATTTTTTATTGCTTTGGGGCTCCTTAGAGTTTAGGCTGAAAGTTAAGGCTCTACTTGCTTTGCTTCTATGGATTCTACTTTTAATTGCTTTGAATATTCTGCTTAAGTATAGAGAAGCATCTTCAAATGCATATTCAGGGTAAATAGGTGCAATTTGCAAGGCAAATGTTCCATGTTATTCAGGCAACTTTTGGCCTATGGCACTGCTAATAAATTGATTTCTGAAGGTTTTGTCTTTGTTCATTGAGACAAGGTTATTTTCTCTTTGCAGTTCAAAGATGCATATGAAATCCTTTTAAGGAACATGAACATCACATTATGGGAACCCATTTATTTGATCAAAATCTCCAATCTCATAATTCCCCTTATGAAGTTTTGAAGACTTATTTCCATGCATATGGTAAAAAATGATGCATGGAATTTCGGGTTAAATCATTAGTGCATCTATCCGAACAAAAGCGGTTCTAGACATCGGCTGGCACCTAGGTACGTGGAAAGATGGAAGGGGGCTCTGCAAACGAAAGGAAAAAACACTCTAGGCCATTGTACAATTTGTCTTGAAAACGTTTAGGTAAAAAAATCATACGGCTGCACGCAATGCAATCATTTCATCATTAAAGTTTTGGGATGACATGTTTCCTTGCTTTTTACTACACGATGTCAATTCTTGCATTGTAGAGCTCTATATAGCATCAATATAATCATTCAATAAATACCAGCCACCACTTACAAGTATGCATGTATATACTTTTTCAATTTATATACAGAGGTAGCGCTGTTATTGGTGCATCTATCTAAACAAAAGCACTTGTAGGCATCACTGGCACCTAAGTCTGTGCAAAGAATGAAGGGCTCTTCCAATGAAAGGAAAATACCCATGAAAAACTTTAAATGCTACGTTTGGTGTATGCTGTGTGACATTAAAATACTATCTATCTTTATATTCCATGTTGTTTGAATCTTATGTCAAGTTTTTTTTGCAGACCAGGCTATTCTTCCCTAGACATGCAGTAGTTGCCATGTGTTAATTGATAAATGTATCAATTGATAATTGAAAAATCTGATTACCATTAGGCGCCAATTGGGACAATTCAACACACCCAACATCAAACAACTTTATTGCCGTACATATGATCGACATCGTGCAAAACATCATGCAACCTTGCATGGTAGTTACAATACCACAAAAATCATCTTCTAAAGTCATTAAAAGTATACTATTTGTGATTATATATTTTTAGATTTTAAAGGAAGGAATTCACACTCAACCCATAAATGCATCCCAAGTAGCATATCATCATAGACCCCTACTATATAGCCCCCACCACAACCAATTCCTTGTAAGTCATCAACGTCAAGTATTTCTTAGCCATTCTTTGTAAAATAACTATTCAAATACAAATGCAACATAAGGCATTATTACTACAAGAAATTTATCGTGGCGGCCAAGGCCGCCGCAAACATTTCTCTTTACCAACTTGGTATCAGTTCTAAACCCACTACTATGGAGGGCATTTTAAGGTGAAGTTTCTCAATTCAAACTTGTAGCAAAAGGGATGTAGTTGAAAAAACCAATCTTTACATCATCTCTCTGTTAGGGTAACAACATAAAAGTGTCCGTCGATTGCACTAGGCTTGATCCATTACCAAACCATAGTGTAAACAATTTGCTTTTTAAATGTAATTTCTTAACCGACATTCATTTATTCACACCATATGGAGAATGGGCAAGCCATAATCTCAATGCAAATAGTTGTCGCCAAAGTTCGAGCTTGGATATGTGCATATATATTTCTTATAACTAGCAAGGTGATCGTTTTTCCTTTTATTTTGCTACCATTAGATGACCGTGGAGCTCGAGAGAGCGAAAAAATACCTTTGGACATGACGGTCATGTCATCCTTAATTATATAGGTCTCATAAGGCCAAGTTCTAAATTATACCTCAAGCAACCCTAATCCATGTTGCTCTGACTAATACCAAGGCATTGTACTAAAATAAAGCCCCCCCACTTATTTTAAAGTCTCAACAAAGAGTACAAAACATGTAATACTTACTACTTTTACCTTTCGGGAACCCGTAAAGGACCTCAGCCTAATTGTCCAATTGTGCCGATATTGCAAGATCAATAATGCCATGGCTGATGTCAACATTTAAGGCTTTTGACATGTTTTGTATTTTATAAGTGTTTCCCAAAAGAATCACATTACAGATATCTTTTGCAAGACAACACCAACGGATTGCAGAGTTCTTGGCTCTTCTCCATGCATTAAAGAATCATAAATAAGAAAAGCCAATGCATTGTGTTCTAGGTTTAAGTGAGTGTTTGTCCTTAACTTTTTAAGAAAGCGAGAGTTTTCACCTGTTACAACCAATTAGGATAGGAATATCTCCTGTAATACAATTCTCTCGAATTTGCTTCCATACCACAGAGAACACCAAAAAAGAAGTTTTGCTCTGTTTTTTCAAGCAAAGACAAACACCGACATTGGCTCCTCGCATCCTGCATGAAATCTGCATCAAAAATCAGTAACTGGGTCGTTTCATTTTGATTCAAAAAATCATCCACTGCTTTGGACCAATCCATTCCCATTTCTTCTTCTTCGTCTGGACCCAAAAGCGCATTTTCGAGCTCTTGAAGTTTCGTAGCGATGGCTTGATTCTTCATATTCAAGCTCTGAATCACTGCATCAGAGGCCTGATCAACAAATCGTGCTGGATAGTTTGAAAAACCCACATTTTGGGCATAGAACTGGTTAAAGATCCGGTGGAAGGAAGGATTATTGGCCATAGCCGAAAACCCATTGAAGCTCATGTCGCTTATTTAAACAATTCTCCGATTGAGAGGTGGAAGCAGAGGGGGCGAAATAATAAATTAAATCAGTTATGCAGTGATTCTTGAGGAGATAAAAAGAAATAGAAGATCCCCGATGAAATTTTAGCTCATGCAAGGATCTGATCCAAAATCTGTGCAAAATCTGACCTCGACCTGTATCTTGAAGCGCTCATGTTCTAATTCTTTCACGATCTTCCGTTTTGCGGCCGAATCAAGCAAAACCCACATCCCAAAACTCGGATTTTGAAGCGATTTGATCAGATTTTTGCACACCCACATCCCCAAACCGGTATTTTACAGAGCGTAGAGTGTGGATTATCTAGCTAGAAGCTATTAACTGAATGATTGATGCCGGCCGCACGAAGTTTTGTAGCGAGCTCTACGGTTTGAAGCTCGCTTTCTGCTTTGCAAAAATGCCGTGAGTCGCCGTGAAGTTTTTCCCACCAGCCATAGCTCGGTTCTTAAGCGGCAGTTGTCCTTTCGGTAGTTGGATGGAAATCGGCCCCGAAGGATTTTTGTTATGGAGCGAGGAACAAGCAAATAATTCAGCTTTTCTCTTCCCAAATGCATTTTCTTTTTGCATCTTTTGAACGGCCGCAAAATTTCGGCTGCGCCCAATATCTGTTTCTATGTTTAAGTAATTTTCTTCTCCAATTTTATGCACACCCTATTCTTCCCCAATTCGCCCCGTCTTTGCAAAATGCGAAATACCCCCTCAGAGAAGAATGCTAAGCTCCAAGTAAACTTTACATTTGCCATGCCCAACTAAACTAAACTCAAACTAAGCTTGAACAAAAAAGGGCGAATTTAGGAGGCCCAGGGCATAGAAAAACGAGGATGCTAATTTCGATGGCGTAGGATGGGTGGTCGGAACAGCCTCGTATGGCTCTGGCAAGCTATAAGGGCATGGAATGGAAGAAAGAGAAATCCGCTTGGCTCTTAAACCCAGGCCTACGCTTCACATGTAACAAAAAAGATATTCACATGTTAAGTTTTTTGTCGGGCGCTCAACGTCCAAACCGTTGATCGCCAAACCGCCCAAAGCTCCGGCCATAGCTCGATCGACCGACCTCCGGCCTTTGGACGTCTTGACCTCCGTTTCCAGTAAATTTCGGTCTTCACCTGCAACAAAAGGTAAAATTTTGAAGCAATCTTGAAGTTGTGGTGCAAAAACAGTGATGGAGTAGCAAAAACCGGTGTGGTGTAGCAAAAACCGGTGATGGTGTACCTATGGCGATGTCCAACATGTGAACGCCCCAAAATTCTTGCCGGGGACGTTCACATTGGGGAGGCGCAGGAGACGCTACATGTGAGGCGTCCCTAAGGCGAGAAATATGATCAGACCCGCATCCTTCTTGGGATAGTCTGCCGGAGTTGCTTGGAGAGCAAGAAATCCTAGCTTTTATTCCTTTTTTTTTAAGTTTTAGTTATTTTTTTTAACACACGTGTCGTGCTCAGGCTTTTTCCTGAGACGGAAATATTCCATCAAAGAACAAATGAATCTGCTTTATATATGTTTAGAAAGTCGAGCAATGACACCAACATCTACATACTAAGCCCAATTTCTGCCAACAAATCTTTAATATGCCATCGAGGTGGTGACACATCTCACACCATTAGCTTTATGTTCTTATATTTGCAGTTGGAAAAGTATTTGCAGAGCTTTTCACTTCAAATTCAGTCGAGTAATGCCTACTAAACTTTTTATACCATCATTGAATAAATTGCTCTCTGCTAAATGCAAAACATTTCGTGACATTTCAATGCTCCAGTTTACTCTTCTGAGTTGCCTTGCTTTTGAGATAGTCCAGAATCATTTTTTGACCTTAGCATTCCATTCCACGCTTCCACAACTTCTCAGAGCACCATCTGTGCATGACTTGACATTATACATACTTGAGGTTCTAGACATCTGCAATTACTGAGCCCTCAGTAGTCATTATCTCCGCTTGTCTAGTATCAAGATATTCTTTGCAAAGTTTTTCCCTTGAAAACCTTTTCGGTGAGGGGTTTTTAATCCTAGTAGTAATGATTGTACTAGCCCATTGTATGGGTCCCATGACCTATTGGTCTCCGTGGACGTTAAAATTTATTCTATTCTATTCTATTCTATTCTTTTTACTTTGGTTCATATTCAATGGTCAAAGAAATAGGCCTATGGTCTACAAATAAACACTACATAACATTCTACACCATTCTTGCACTACGACTCGCATGAACACAACAACATCCCGATAGATAGGCTTTTCATTCATCTCAGCAGTTTTTTCTACAATGGTATAGGGTGGGTAGTCGCACATCTGAGCTACCCAAAATGAAAAAACATAGGGAATATCCGATTTATAACACCCGGACCCCAAATAAAATTGTGTGCTATAGATGTTGGCTAGTGTACCGCCGAGAGTTTATCGTAGGGATTAAAAACCCCCCTTCGGGTTTTCGAGGAAAAACCCTAGCGATAAAATCTCGGCAAAGGGCCTTGACAACGCAGGGCTGCTAAACGTTCCCAAAAAAAAAACCCACGCTCCACCGAGAATACCGAAGTCGCGCATCACCCCTGGACCTGCACAACACCAGCGGAAAAACCAATAGAGAAAAACCTCAAAAGTTTAGGCTGGTCCGCAGCGCCACGCGACAAAAACAACATTTACACCTCGAAAAGCGGGGGGCTGGTCACGCAGCGTGCCAGCGACAATTATAACAAATATGAACATATAAATAACAATTTTAAGGGGGAAGGGTGGGAGCCATGGATCACTGGAGAGATGAGAAAGCGCCGATGAAACATCGATGAAGAACTCTGCAATAAGTAGCGATCCCTCAACCTGATGAACGGCCTAGAAATGCATGCGATGCATGCATGTACGCGATGCAATGCATGCATGCTGCCTCGTGCAAGAATGGCGATTCGCTACGCGAATCGATGGCATTCTTGCACTACGACGCATGAACACAACAACATCCCGATACTGAGAACTTCAAATACTAGATCCGAGGGAGAAAGGTTGAAGATTGTCCTAGGCTGGACAAAAGGGCAAAGATAGAAGAGATTAGAAAGGATAGGAAAGGCCAAGAAAGCGTAGCTCATGCAAGAAGAAGCCCCTCCTCCGCATGAGATCAAAGAATAGAAGCCATGGATACTGCTGAGAGATGAGAAAGCGCCGATGAAACATCGATGAAGAACTCTGCAATAAGTAGCGATCCCTCAACCTGATGAACGGCCTAGAAATGCATGCGATGCATGCATGCGACGCATGCAATGCATGCATGCTCGTCTCGTGCAAGAATGGCGATTCGCTACGCGAATCGATGGCAATATGTTTGATACAGAACTTCTTATGATCATATTGTTGGACATTTATGTTCAGCAACCCTACCCCTCGACATAGAAGATTCTTGCTAAGCCTTGCAACATGAATATCTACAGTCGAAATGCCCCAACTGTTGTATATGAAGTACATATGGACAGAAAGCAAATTTCGTGCTTCGTTCTTGCTCCTAAAGCAAATTTCGTGCTTCGTTCTTGCTCCTACAATTTCCAAATGCAAATTTTCATGCTCTTAAACTTTTTTATGGTATTAAATAATCACCTTTCAAATTGTTACTAGGCCCGGCAACGCCGGGCACCATAACTAGTTAAAAATAGGTTTGCATTACCTAGAGCGGAGGATCTTATAGATCAAATTGCAGGGAGCTAAATATTTCTTCAAGATAGATCTTCGATAAGGCTATTATTAGATAAGAATCAGAGGAGAGAATATCCATAAGTCAGCTTTTAGAACAAGGCATGGCCATTATGAATTTATATTATGCCTTTTGAATTGAGGAATGCACCGGCAATGGTTCGTGAGATTAATGAATGATATCATCCATGAGTTTTTCGATGAATTCGCCATTATCTTTTTTGATGACATACTTGATTATAATAAGACTCTGGAGGAGCATGGGCGCCATCTCTGAATGAAAATGCAAAAATTGAGAAGGCATTGGGTTTTTGCCAAGTTCTCAAAATGTAAATTTGCTACAAAGGAAGTTGAATATCTAGGGCACGTTATATCAATGAATGGGATATCGAATGATTCAGCCTAGATTAACATCGTTATAGAACATTCAGCCCCTAAGAATATCTCTGAGGTAAGAAGTTTTCTAGGCTTGGCCAGCTACTACAAAAAAATATCAAAGGCTTGCAAAGATAGCAACACCTTTAACTGATCTCATAAAACGTGAAAGACTTAAATATTGGACCAATCATTAGCAAGAAAATGTTCAAACATTCTTTGGCAAGTTAAAAAAAGCACTAACCACTCTACTTATTCTTATGTTACGAGAAAGATAAATGGGTGGCAATAGACGCTAGCAAGATAGCTATATTGGTGGTTTGATGCAGGAGGGAAGTGTCATAGACTATGATTCCAAGAAAATGAATCATGCAAAACAACACTACCTTACGCATGACCAGGAGTTACTTGCAATGGTGGAAGTCTTACGAATTTAGAGGCATCTCTTAGAAAAACAATTTCATTTGGATACAAATAATCGAGCCTCAATACATTTTTACATAGCCACATCTCAATATTAAACAAAGGCAATGGATGGTATTTCTTGAAGAATATGGCTTTAAAGTTGTATAGAAATTGAAAAAGCATAATGTGGTGGCAGATGTAGTATCTAGACATCCGTTGGCCTACCAATACTCATTGTAACTCCATTTTAAGACATGCTGGTCTTATGAAAACTTATGTTAAGATAAAAGTAGTTACTTTTGGCCAGGAATGAAGAATGATATTGCAACTTATATTAAGCAGTGTTATCTTTGTCAGCAAACCAAGGCCAAGTAGCTACGCATTCCAGGTTTACTAGAATTGAATGTACACTAAATGGGAAGTCATTACCATGGACTTCATAATGGATCTTCCTAGAACTTTGCGAGGACATGATGGTCTAGTGTCAGTGGTTGACGTGCTATATAAAATGGCACACTTCTGCTTTATAAAGCCACTAACACAGCATTGGACACCCATATCTTCTCACAAAGGAGATCTTTTGACATCCTGGTATGCCAAAGGCTATCACACTAGATAGAGACCCCAAGTTTGTTAGTGCATTTTGGACAGACTTCTTCAAGACTATATAGACTAAACTTTGGATGAGTACAATTTATCATCCATGGATAGCTGGCCAAACAAAACGTACTAACTGCATAATTGAGGATATACTAAGGAATTACATCCGGAACAAACAATTCAAGTGGACGGACTATATACATTTGCTAAAGTTCACCTATAGTAGCAGGAGTCTTCTGGAATGTCTTACTTTATCTACAGTTACCAATGTCTCACTCCAGATACATGGCATAACTCCGTTTCAAAAGTTGAGAAGCACTCATAACATCATCAAGCATACCTAAGGGCTGCACGAATAAGGAAATCATATCAGCCAATAGGAGCAGGGCATACAAAAATGAACCACTTTTTAGATCAAGCCAACAGGATAATCAGGAAAGGACATAGCCAGGCGTGCCAATTCGCGCCGGGCGTGTATTCATGCTGACAATTCGCACGATGAATACACGCCTAGCGCGAACTGACCATACACTGCTTGACCAAAACGCTTCTGGCGTGTATTCAGCTGGTAATTCGCGCCTGGCGCAGTGGGCTACATGATGAATACACCCTTGCCGCTTTTGAACATGAGAGATTACTAGTTCGCGCTTTGCGCTTAGCATGACCATAACCGCTTGACCAATTCGCTTCAAGCCTTGAATTGGTTTGCATGAATACACCCGAAGTGTTTTGTCCAAAAATATATTGCCAATTAGCGCCCAGTGTGTATTCATCTGTGATTCATCCCGTAGGTCTTCATTCTTACATAATTAAGTGTCAAAGAACCTTGCAAAATGGGATTCAATAACAACATTATACGATGTAAATTTGCAATGCACGAGAGTTTTGCATCAAGTGAACTAAGAATTTGCATTGAAGAAAAAAAGATTAGATCTCGTTAAGCGAGGCGTCTTGAATTAGAATGAACTGCTTTTGGGGAAAAAAAAAAAAGACAAGTCATTGCCAGTACTCATGTTTTTTTTTCTTCAGCCATAATAGCAGACAAAAAATCCTACAAGGATCTGGATGTCACTATGAGGAACTTCATATGGCAAGGTGCTCAGATGGTTCCTTGGGAAACATTGACTATTCCAAAAAGGCTTGGGGGACTGGAATGTAAAGATCTCTTTCTTCAAGCACAGGCACGGGCAGCGAAAACAGTCTGGAGGGCTTTGTTCACTACAACCTCCTCCCCTGCTCTGAAATTTGTTAGGTATTGAATCCAGTCTACAAGCCTGGTAGGTGCCCCCTCACTATCTCATCAGATTCCTGACTCTGCCTTCTACCAGCTGCACCTAGCCTTAGGTACTTCTAAAATCATGAGAAGAATCATTGAGGCTTGGAACCAGGCCTCCAGATGCTTCAAAGCCGTTCCTTTAGCAGAAGCAAATGACACTTTTGGCTTTTTCTGGCACCAAGATCTAATATCTGAGGAGGAGGGGTTTTTGGCTCTCAAACACTCTCAGAAATATAAGGAATGGCTGCAGGCTGGCCTACACATTATGAGTACAATTCGGTCACCTAATATCCAAGCTCTGTGGGCGGCCTCCACACTCCAGCCCTCGGTCACTTTAGAATTTTCCTATAAAGTTGTATGTCTAGAAAATCTATGACATGTCACACAAATGCCAACTTTTAAATTTTTGGATTAATGACATGTCACAGGAATGCCACATATGTTAACCTATGTGGATTGTCCATATCATCAAACCTCTACAATTAAGTACTTCCTAGTTCTGGTCATCCCTCCCTTACGGTCATGGTTTTGTGAGCAATGGTTTATGTTGGGCTGCTGAAGTCCACAGCCAAGAGGCTTTCCGGTCATTGCAATGCCAGGATCATCACAAATGGTGGGTTTATCCAGGGCATAGAGGCGCATTTGTGGCCTTCTCATATAGTAGCACGGAATTTTTTGGCATTTGTTGAAGCAGAACCCAGTTCGGCAAGGGTGGACGGAAGCAGCCTAGGCGCAATTTTGAGACAGAATGGTAATATTTACAGGGGTATTGCAACCCAAGGCTTTTACAACATCTCTAGGTTCAATGAGGAGCGGAAGCGGAAGTACATAGTTGCATTTCGAGGCAATGACATTCTTACACCATTGTCTAGATGTACGAGGCGTAATAACTTTTTGTGTAATTTTTACTAGCATTGTGTTACATTTTGAATTCTGTTATTTAATATCTTGATTTTCAAGAACAATGGTAGTTCTTTCGAATGCACTAATTCGCCACTTCCTTCTATTTTTCCACCCTGCAAAGGTTACAGTTACTTGGACTAAACCCATGCCATTGATAGTCATGCCATGATTGTCTTCGATCTTATTTAAAACATTAACCCAAGGATAATGTAAATGGCGACTAGATGCTTGTCGTGTATGTGATTCACGGCTTTAACACATTAGTTATAACTGTATACCATTTGAATCTGTATTTGATGAAGCTTTGAATTCTGCAGCACATAGCAGTGATGCCAGCCGATCAGGTAAAGGTGATCCACACGTTCGTGACCACAGGTGAATGTTTCAAACCTTACTAATGTGTCAATTATTCTTTCATCACATTTGCATTTTAAAACATGTTCCTTGTTGACAGACATTCTATTAATCGTGCAGTCAGACAGCTGTGGTGATTGCATTATGGTGTAATGTGATGGTATTCTCCCTTAAATGTGGGGTTTGGTTGACAAGTGGTAGTCATGTCATGCTTGCTGAAGCAGTTCATTCTCTGGCTGACATAGCTAATCAGGTTCACTTTCTTATTAACTCGATGTGGTCATGTGCAATGGTTCCAGTTCTTCTGAAATATCATTGTGATTGCAGGCCCTGCTTGCTTATGGTCTTATAAGCTCGAGACGAGCACCTGATGCGCTTCATCCGTATGTTCTGCAGCTATTTTACTCATGTACTGTTCTGATGAATATTTATTTATGATATTACAAACTCATCTAGCTAACAATATCATTCCCTAGTTTGTGTGATGTTCTAACAAATGTTGCTGTTGCCTTCTCTCCAGTTATGGGTATTCAAAAGAACGCTTTGTATGGTCATTGATATCTGCGGTTGGGATCTTCTGCCTTGGATCTGGGGCCACTATCATTGATGGAGTATCAAACTTGTGGCATAGCAAAGTATTTATGCTACAATCTCTTGGAATGCAGATGGGATGGTAACATACTAATAGCTGCCTATGTGTTAATCACAGCCAGTGGAGCATATGATGACTGCAGCAATTGTTCTTGGTGGATCAATGCTCATGGAAGGTGCGCTTCTCGGCTGCGAGTTTTAAAAAAAAACTTTAGCTGCCATGTGTTGATTACTAAGGTAAGGTTGTTATAGGTGCTTCACTTCTAGTTGCTATAAATGCTGTCCATAAGGGGGCCTCTGCTGAAGGTATGAAATTTCGAGAATATGTTTGGCAGGGCCATGATCCAACGGCTGTTGCAATTATGATGGAGGTAAACATTAAAGTTCTTTGGTTAGTTTGTGTTGTGTCCACTTTGAAGCCTTCGTATACTTAATTAAATTCATGTTGGATCTGTTCTTTTGTGCTATGTCTTTGTTGCTTCACTTTTGTCGTTAAAATAAGATGCAATATTGCAGGATGGTGCAGCTGTGACTGGACTAGTGATAGCTGGGATTTCATTAACAGCTGTCCACATCACAGGAAACCCCATCTGGGATCCAATTGGTTCTATCATAGTTGGAAATCTGCTTGGTGCAGTAAGTGAGATGACTAAAAAGCCAGAAAATAACTACAATTATCTAAATTGATGTAGAAGACTCATCTTATATTCTATTTGCTATTCGGTTGCTCTCACTCCATGAGGTAGCTATCTTTCTTATACAGCGGAATCGACATGCTTTGCTTGGAAGAGCAATGAACCCAAATGACATGAAGCAAGTGCTAGATTTGTTATCCTGTGACCGGTATTTTCAACTTATGCTTATACAAATTACTATATGTTTATCCATTTCAACGGGCTAGAAGTTTTCAACTAATGAGACAAGTACTAATATTGATATAGATATAGCATGCATGTATGCATTCACATAAGAATCATATTCGGATGATTTGTTTTATGGTACAATGCAGGTAGTTGATGCTGTTTATGACTGCAAGAGTGAAGTTATTGGCCCAGGAAAATTCAGATTCAAGGCAGAAATAGGTATTTGTTGGATTAATTGTTTCATTAAGATGGTTGTTCTGGAGTTGATGATATATACGAGCATGCTTATGGTGTCTTCAGACTTTGATGGAGTAGTGGTCGTCCAGAATTATCTTCAAAGAACTGGAAGGGAGGTCTGGATGAAAGAGGTATTGTATCAACTGTTTTTAGGAGCAAGCATTTATCACACAGAGCTAGTTGGTGTTTGTTTCATAACTTGGATTCTTCTCAGTTCCGAGCTGCTGCTTTGGACCCGGATGATTCATCTCTCGATCGTATGCTTGCAACTTATGGTATTGACATCTTCAATCTCTTAATAGGATGTGTGGTTGATTGTTGTTTCACTAATGCAGTGTGTCCTTTTTCTGTCAAAACGTTGCCATATTAAAATGTGAAGCTAAATGTTTGTCTTTGAAGAGCTGTTAATGTTGATCTGAAGAGAACTTTGGAATAAGCAGATAACAGTCTAGAGTTGGCATTGGATATTCTCTTAGACATCAAGAAAATTGAGCTGCAAACAAGAAAAAAAAAATCAAGATTGTTTTAGGCGGATTACAGTTTACTTGACAAATTAGGAGAATATCTTACCCATTGATAATTTTCTTTTGTCATAATATCTCATAATATCTCATGTCTTTTCTGGCTTTTATAAGGAGAGGAGGTTGTTGCAGCACTTGGTAGTGAAGTGGACAGATTGGAAAAAGAGATTCAGAGTATCATGCCTGGGATTCGTCATGTTGATATTGAGGCTCATAACCCTAAAGGACCATCACCTTAGGGATGATAGAACCGGTTGTATATACATAAAGTCATCAGACAGCGTACAACAGTTGCATATCATTGCAATGATAATAGAATTTTTTGAATTAAAATTCAGATTTTTCAAGTTATGCATAACTGTTCAAGTGATCTAAAATTTTGGATTGTGTTGTCAAGGTCATGACATATACATTTGAGTGCTAAATGAATATAGGAAGTGTTTGACGATTTTCACGAACTGGAAGTTGGTAGATGGATGCAATAGAATAATTTGCCCTTGCCCAGAGATTAGGTCAAGTCCCAACAGCCACCTAGGTTCAAAGTTCCATATTGGGTAGGGCAAGACTCCTTGTCTCATGGAGAGAATAAATTGCATATAATTGTTCTTCTAAAAATGTTTTTTGCACACGTTTACTAGGCTACTTACTTAAATTGTTTGGCTCTCACTTACGCAGGTAAAGTTACCGGCATTAAGTTTTGAAGCCCAAGAACTTTTTGTAGCTGTTTTAATGGGCAGAGTGTGTAACCGGCGAGGCCCATCGTTATAGATATGATGGGTGAATCGGTGGTGCTTATAGGGCAAATCGTAGGAGCAAGTTGATCTATCGCCACAAGCATTGAACATCTTTTTCTTCGGAGGAATCGTTGGATCAGGTACAACCCTAACATCCTTGGTTTTGCAACAAAAGCTTCAAGAATCAAGAGTTTTATTTGCTTACCTTTTGCATTTTTCAGAAGCTTCTAGATGTACTTTATTGGAAAAGAGTTTAAGACTCACATCATTTGGCTCATTCATTGGAGCATAGCAGTTGGAACAGGTATAGGTAGTCTAGGTTCTTGGAAACAACGATTGTGTATTTTAAAATTGATTTCATAGAGAAATTAGTGGATAGCCCTACTTTCTACGTCGATATCATGTCTTCTTCCTTTTCTGCAGCAAAAAAGGAGAGATTCAAAGCTATGGATATGGCTAAGCTAAGGCTAGTGCTATTAGACAAGCTAAAAAATTTTTAACATGGCCGTATTCAAGCTATGGCTTGTAAAGGATCAATCAAAAGAAAAAAAAACAGGTAACCAATCGGAAACCAGAGATGCGGAATGGTGGATCTAAGATATTCTGCAATGGAATGGTATGCCATATGGCATCACCAGAATAATGCAATGCCAAATTTGGCAACCCAAGTACCATGTTGTTTTAGGGATGGGGTCGCGGATTGGAAGCAAAGTAAGGTATTAAAGGGGAACACCTTTATATCAAAAAGGCATCTAAAGGGAAATAACTTTTCTTAAGACAGATAGATAGATAGATAGATAGATAGGCAGCATCCAACCGGACATGTGACCACACACCACACTACATTGTTTGGTTGGGCCCTGCCCCCAACCACTTTATATTACGTCTGTGGGCTTTGACACCCAATGTCACATTTAAGGGTCTGAACGGGACTTGAACCCACTACCTCTGGAGTAGTAGTTGTGCATCATAACCATGATGATTTGGAGGAAACCATATCACACACTCCAGACCTGATAGTTAATCGTCACACTATCCCCCCCTCACACACTCCAGACCTGATAGTTAATCGTCACACTATCCCCCCCCCTCAAGGTCCCCCTTCCTTGAAGGCTTTCCCCATCGTCACACTATCCCCCCCTCACACACTCCGGACACGATGGTTAATCGTCACACTATCCCCCCTCAAGGTCCCCCCCTTCCTTGAAGGCTTTCCCCTTCCTTGAAGGCTTGCAAGGGGAAGGGGGGGGGAAGACCGAGGAGTGTGACGATAACCATCTGGACCCCCAACCCTAATACGGGTTGCCCACACCATTAGGGCATGAGTTATCCAAATCATCTTGTCACATTTAAGGGCTGAATGGGACTTGAACCCCACTACCTCGAGAAGTGGTAGGCGTGCATCCCTAAGCGAAAAGGCCAAGATGATTTGGATGAAATCGAATCTGCGCTCGGACACGATAGTTAATCGTCACACTATCCTCCCCTCAAGACCCTCCCCCTCCCCCCCTCCTTGAAGGCTTGCAACCCAGGAGGGGGTGGGGGGTGGGCCCGAGCCCGATAGTTAATCGTCACACTATCCTCCCCTCAAGACCCCCTCCTTGAAGGCTTGCAACCAGGAGGAATTGGGGGCGGACCCGAACTTCGATCTGCAAGGGGCTGGCAGAGGAGTGTGGCGACAACCATCTGGACCCCCAATCCTATTACGGTTTGCCCACACCATTGGGGCATGAGTTATCCAAATCATCTTGTCACATTTAAAGTGCGAATGGGACTTGAACCCACTACCTACAGGTGGTAGTGGTACATCCCATCCTAGCGAAAAGGCCACGATGATTTGGATGAAACTATATCCTGCGCTCGGACGATGGTTATGAAATCGAATCACATGCTCGGACGATGGTTAATGATTAACTATTAGGTCTAGAAGCGTGTGATATAGTTTCATCAAATCATCGTGGCCTTTTAGGTTAGGATGCGGCTACCACTCGGAGGTAGTGGGTTTTAAGTCCGTTCAAACCCTTAAATGTGACACCCAACGATTCGGTGCGATTACAGGCGGTCTCGAACTCACAACCTATAGTTGCTAGATCTAGTGTGTCATCACTAGGCTAGCGCCTATCCTTTAAGGACATCTCGACAAGCGACTATAAGGGGAGAGGGAAGTAAGCAATAATATTGAGCCATCCTAAAGCTTATGTGGGCGAATGAGCGACCAATTACTAGACTTGAATGAGAAAAGAGTTCCATAACCAAATATCTTAATCAAATCTAGTTGTGAATATTCATCAAAAAGCTAGTATACCTCCTTATTCCTAAAGCGAGATGTATTTTTTTCCTTTAATCCGAGATTGTGGTTTAGTAGTGGTGATCGGGAGCTAGTTAAGCCCGGTCGTAGCTTTGCGGTATAGCCTTTGGGAGGTGGATCGATTGAGTGGTTAAGTATCATTATCATAGCAAATGTACAAACATAATCAGTTACATGTGTTCCAATATTTTTGTGTGTATTCATCATTTTTGTATTGCTACAAGAGCCAATTTCCTTGAATCATAGCACATCCACATGCACATATATTAGCTCTAAGCATTTTTCTTGTTAGCATCTCTTTTTGGCGTGCACTGCTTCTCACAAATTTCTTCTTCAATTGGGTATGCTTCTTGCCTTGGAGCTTTCGGATCCATGACTTTTTACGTTTGAGAGTAATGGATTTTTGCGGCATAATTGACAATGAACCCCCAACTATCTCTACGTACACTAAAATTTTGGACATAGAGGCGTAGTTTTACTCCATTCCTAGATGGACGAGTACAAAGATAGGGGTGTAAAAATAGAGGCCTCAAAAGAAAGCAATCGCTAGGGAAAAGCAAACGCAAAGTCATTTCAAAAGAGCCAGAGAAGAAAAATGGCTAGTTTGCTACAAGATCTGAGTTTTGCTTGAATGAGAACGACATCCGACCACGTTGTAGTAAGCAATGAAAACTTATGCCCAAAAGTTATGTTGCTTTCCATGTGTATATCTTAAAGAAAACTAAAATACGCACAAAGATTTGTGCTCGATACTTTCCTACTTCTACCTACAGATGTACTTCCACAAATCGACAACACCAGAACTACAACTCACCTAAGTCAACCACATAGAATAAGGTCAAACCATAGTGCGTTGGTACCTTTTTTTTAATGATTTTACATGATAGTATTTGGTGGCGTGCTTACCATCTAGGGAACTCAACCACTTGGACTTGAAACCAAAACAATATCCAACTTGGGTGTGGTTTTATTGGGATGCATGAAACTACACATAGGGGAGGGTGCCCATAAAGCGTCCACTTAAGGGTAAAAACTTTATCATGATGGGTTTAATTTTTTTTAATCTCCTATTTTGATAAAACATAATGGAATCTCAAAGTTTAGCGTTCAAATGATACAAAACACGAGTCATTTTGACAAATTGGAAGCTCATTATAAAGACTTTAAGTTCTATTATTACTTTAACCCCAATAGACCACCAAATGCCCTTCAATAGACTACTAAAGCCCCTTCAATGGACCATCAAATGCGCACATGACCTTCATTGGCCCACAAGTGCCCATTAATAGACCATGCATCTAGTTCAATTTCAATTGCTTCTTAAGATGGGCTAGGCAAAGGTGGGCTATTAAAGGGTAAAAAATGGGCAGTTAAGGGGCAAAAAGTGGGCAGTTAAGGGGCAAAAAGTGGGCAATTAAGGGGCAAAAAGTGGGCCATTGAAGGGGGGTGGGTGGAAGAAGGGCACTCTCCCCTACACATACCAAAATACTCCATTCATTTAAACTGTCGAGACTATGAGTTGGGCAAACCGTTCAAAAACAAAAATTCTTGCTTGTCACGCATTGGATTGACAAAGTGCAACATCAAAATATGGTAGGTGAGTATTAGTTGAGGTGTGTATGGTGTATGGGCATCAAATTTGGTTTGTTACGATTGGCATTGTTACCCTATACTTATATATTTGTAAATTTAGAGTTACAATCCATACCTTTTGTTGTTGCCCCTAGCTCCGTTGTCTCCAGGCCCTCTCTTTTATGATAGCTTTCCTTCTGCTGTAATGTACGGCTGGAAGGATAACCATCTAGCAGAGGGCATGGTGACAACGGACCTAGAGCCTATGACAAGCATATCTTGAAGGCAATTTCAAAGGCTTCTATGGTGGAAACATTCACAATAATTGTCCATAAAAAATCTCTGTATGTTCTGTAGTTACTTGTCAATTATGAGGCTGAGGGCTCGAATTTCAATTCTTTTAGGATCCTTGTATGCATCACCAAGAACTTAGAATTTAACTATTTCTTATCGCCTACCAACCCAAATAAGGCTCTCAAAGCCCACCAAAAGTATTCGCATTGCGAGGATAAATCATTGGCATAGAAGAAGACCTCATCTTTCCGAAAAGCTGATAGAAAGAACTTGATAAAATGGCTATTCAAGGCAGTAGCCCAAGGAGATACCGTGGTGTCCTCCTCAATCTCCAAATCCAACATGAGTTGATCTTGTTTATACTCTTCCTACTCTTCTTCTTGGTACATTAGGTTGTCTTTAGTCAACCCTTCTACCCATTCATCGGACTCAATTAGATATTTCTATATTATCAGTGTTAGGACGTGGGGTCCCATGCATTTGCGAGATCTTGCATAACCAAACTCCACAAGTTGGAGTATCTATACTGGGTTATTTGGCTATGGCTTATAAGATAGAGCTTGTTGCACGGACGGTGGAAGCTCTTGTCATGTGAAATCCATGAAGTGATGCATGCAATACTCAACAGGCTCATAAAGTACATGAGCTTTCTTTTGCATGGTGTACCAAATGCTTTATACATCAAGATTTCATCAAGAAGTAGGCAATTTTGATTGTTGAAGTAGATGAGAGGCAATATGTTAAGGCCACTGCAATTTCTATGCCTTTGTCCTATCTATTGGCATCTCATTTGCTAATTGGTGCCACCATGTTTCATAATCATCATTACCTATCTCCTTATCTTCCTCTGCAGGTTCAGAGGATGGAGGTATCTCATTTTCCTCCAAGAAAGAAGACTCATTACCTCCATATAAAGCCACCCGGTGATGAAGATACGGATCGGATAATAAAACGTCGTCATGTTAGAAGGTAAATTGAGATAGTGATGGATAGAAATGGAAGGCGATTCTCTCTTCAAGTAATCATGTATTTCTTACTACATTGTAGAGTATCTTCTTTCCCAAAATGGTTGTGTGCTTTCGATTTTTTTCTTCTAGTACATTTTCTAGAGCTATTTTAATGAGGAGAGAAGAGGAGAGTGGCTTTTGAAATATGATGCCAAAGAAGACAAGGATTCTTCATAGTTTTTTTTGAGTACCTTGGCCAGCTAGCTAGGCCACCTTAAGAAAGGAAAGTCAAAGAGGAATCAAATTTTTGAGTTGTAAGAACATTTTGGAACAAGGTGGGAGGATCTTGTGGAACTTCGGAAGGTCATAACTATGCCAAGGTGTTGGATACGAAGAGAGGTGTCAATAATCTAGAAAGGGATGTGATTACTCTTGATCCTCGAATGCAAAGACGCGTGCCAATTAAGCCCCTTCTTGGTGCTCTAGAAGATGACGAACAGGGATACTAAAAATTGAAGTGACACTATTAAGAATAGGGCCTTGAAAATTATACTGCTCAAATCAAACAGGAAAACCCTAAAAAGTCTGGCTATATTATAATGGACACGGAGGATCGGATGGAGGTGGACCGACCAAAATGGAGAGCGTGGAAGCTAAAGCGGCTATTGATTCAATGTTAATCCTGATGTTGTGAAGGAGCACAATGAGAATGTCCTTTATCTCAAATTAATGAAATAGTATTTTCTAATATATGTATATATACCATATATAGATGTATAGCCTTGAGTACATACCTTGATGAGGTAGGTTGTACTCGTGACATGACTGCATATCATATGTAGCTTGTATCTACACAATAGATGAGAATGTCTTCCATGTTATCCTCAGCATCAAAAAATAGTGTACTTCTTCCGGGCTTGGTAATACATGGTGTGTTACACTATCCTCTCCTTAAAGAACGAATGGACGAAAGAGTGAATGAATGAATTGGTTTTTATCATCCATGGAGACCAAATGGTTTATGAATAGAATAGAATAGTTTTTTTAACGTCCACGCAGACCAATAGGTCATGGGACCCATACAATGGGCTAGTACAATCATTACTACTAGGATTAAAAAAACCTCTGCCTCGAAAGGTTTTCAAGGGAAAAACCTTTGCAGTAATGATGATACTAGACAAGCGGAGATAATGACTACTGAGGGCTCAGTAATTGCAGACGTTTATCTACAACCTCAAGTATGTATAATGCCAAGTCATGCCCAGATAGTGCTCTGAGAAGTTGTGGAAGCGTGGAATGGAATGCTAAGGTCAAAAAATGATTAGGACTATCTCAAAGCGGGGCAACTTTCGAGAAAGAGTATGGCTTTCATCTTCAATAACACATGGCGGCAACGAGGGCACATAGTCTAAACTTCGCGGAAATTGTGGCAGCTCCCATCTATCTGTCTCAATCAGTAGCTTTGTGTGGGACCCGATGCGAATTGATGCAATAGCTACAAGCTTGTTCTGGACAATGAAGCAAGCAAATAAACTTGGGGCCCTGGTGTCAAGGTGGGATTTATGTGTGCATGATAATGACCAGTTTTCACTTGGGCCAAAGTAACTGCGTCCCATATCTTTTGAGAAAAATGACCATTGAGATATTGTTGCAAAAGCTCAAGATCGGAAGCTGGCAAGCATCGGCGATTGCTCTGGGTTTACCCTGCGACCCAGCGGGCAAACCATGTAGTGCAATGCTCTTTCCAACATCGTTTCAAGCGGAGGAGATTTAGCCATGGCAAGTGCAAAACGGGATACCTAACATCATCCATGTGGTGCACCTTGCTTGGGATATAGTGGAGATGGCGCTTCATGGCAGAATGTTGAAGAGGCCAAAAACCTGTCTCTTTTAAAAGAATAGCATACCGTTGTTTAATAAAAAAAGTGCACAATACACCCATTACTGTACAAGATTAAAAAATCCCCATCCCAGAAGGGTTTTTGAAAGAAAACCATCGACATTAATAGATGAGACAACAATGTCTTTGGAGGATACAAATGGGCCCATTGATCAAGAATCTTCATGATATAGGATGCGGTGATGGCATGTAGCAAGGAGAAGCAAGGAAAGAAGATAAAACCCAGAATACTTCATTAATTACCTGTAACATTTGAAAAAACTAGATAACGTTACCTATGGTAACATCTTAATTCTAGTGCCACTTGTCCTTATGACTATGCCCCTAAATGCTAACACTAAATTTTTTACACTAATATGACTTAGTTTATTTATTATTTCCGTTATTCCCCCTGTAGCAAATTTTAAAGAAATATTCACAAACTTACTACAGAGGGAGATTCTTCAAGCTATAAACTCCAAGTTGGCTTCTAAAGGCTTCGATCTTCTATTTTGGAAGTGGCTTGGACAAAATATTTGTTGGTTGGTCATGTGCTGTAGTAAATAAGCTCAATAGTTATTGCACTTCAATATGCTCGTTACTGCATGAAAAACATGATTGGTTGCAAGCTGGATACTGCTCAAATTGTCATAGTAAATGACAGTCCTGTTCTCCCTCTAATTTTTCAAAGCATCAAACACATTGCGGAGCCAAATTCCTTCACAAGCTCTATATTCAGCCTCAGTGAAACTATTAAAGATCGTGGACTATTTTTTAATGCTCCAACTAATAAGCTGCGATTGCCAAAAATAAATGCATACTAAACGCTTGTGGATTGATAATTGTAAAAATCATCTGTATAGTCCGCACCACAAAAACCTTCAAATTCAATCGTGCATTTAAACTTCCTTTTGATTGACTTTTATTGTTGTATCTATAAAATAGACCACAATATGAAGTTTCCTTCAGGTAGCGAAGGATTTTTTTCGCCATTTTCTAATGCATGTCAGATGGTTTAGTGATATACTTGATAGCCAATCCTATGGCTAATGTCGATTCTGGTGTGGTGGCATTGAGATACATCAAACTTTCTACTAATTGTCTGTAAAGTGTTTCATCACACTTCACTTTTCCATTGTGAATTGATAATTGTTTTTTTTACCTCCATGCGAGTATTCATCAGATTGCAGCTCTCCATTCTGAACTTCTATGATGTCTACTTGATTCGCGATCACCGCTGCCTGCAAGTTTGACAATATCCTGCTCTAGCTGGAATAAAGCATCTGCTCTATCGAATATCGCCCCTGTCATAAGCTTTCATGTGTATCGGGGGGTAATAACAACCTTCCAAATACACCCTCCTATATCCCATTATTTCCATCCAAAGGTACTGTTTGGTGCTGCTGACTTGCACTTCTTTCACCAAATGACCAAATTGCTCTCGAACAAAGCATGCAATTCCGCTATTACCTCTATAACTTGTCCCTACCTCATTCCAAACAGATGTTACTTTACTAAAACCTGGTATGTCAGGCAGTGCATATTGTTCGTGCTCCCAGGTTTCCACAAATACGATTAGATCTAAACATTTGAGAACTTCATACATGCTACTTACTTTGGAATCCATTAGCATGTTGATGTTCCACACTCCAATCCTGATGGCCTCGCTTACCTAGCTGCCAAAAATCACCTTTCCTCTCTTCCAGAAAACATTCTGATTCTGATTGTTTGCTTCTTTTATGCCATCATCATGTTGCCAAACCCCAGTTTCCTGAAAATAATATAACATGCCTAAATCTATCATTTCAAAGGTCTCACTTAGCATGCATTTTGTCTCCTGAATTAACTCTTGATTATTACCTATAATAATCAAGTCATCAATGTATAGAGTAAGAATTATCATTGTGCCATTTTTAGCATTCACATAAAGAGATGGATCTACATCAGTAAATCTTGACTTGTCTCACGAGATGTGGAGATGTTTTCTTAGAAAGTAGGTGTTTGCAAAAGCACATGTATTGACTCATTATACCAAATCAACATATTTTGCTCTAATATTTGCAAATGCTGGGCAGATTTGAGTATGATGACATTTACCTCCATTTGGACACTTACAGATCCTAGTCTTTATGTGGCTCAAGGCCCCATCCGCCGGTTTCAACTCTGAAATTATGGCGGTTAAACGCAATGGTTCGGTGCCTCTTTATGGGTAGGCGTGCTAAGAAGCATCTTTGTGGGCTACAAACTAATGTAGGATTGATCTATATTTTGTAATATCATGTCTTAACCATCTCGAATGCACTAGCATCCCATAGGTTACTGAAAAAGCTTGCAAGATATTGCTAAGATGATCTAAGTCTTGCTCCTGCATATTACATTTAAAAAGCCACTCTGTACGATTCTCTTTCCAACAGGTTTTAAGATGTTGTAGACCCATGGTCATTGTGTATACAAGACTTTGAAGTTGTAGTATCCTCCATTCGGACCACCTTTTGCTGATGATCAAGCAGTTTGGGCCATCTCTTTGGGATCCCTAACTTCAAAATACCAAACGGGGTTTGCTAAGGCTGGCCTTAGATTTATGTATAAATCAAATTTGAATACATGGGCATACAAATATGAGGTACCAAATGAATATCTTTTTTACAACAAATATTCTATAGTTGAAAAATATAGGGAATTTGCAAGCAATACACAATGGTCAAACAAATCCTCTATAATTCACAAATACGGACGAATTATACACAATGGTCAACTAAATGCTTTGTGATTCACAAATACAAGCGAATTACATACAATGGTTCACTCTGCATAAGCACATTTGGAAAAAATAGAGTAAATCCCATGCATATTCAAGTTATTGAAACTTGATTTTAACATTCTTGTGACAATCTATGTGATCATGCAACTGAATTAAAGTGCCCTCCAGAAAGTGAACCTAGATATCCAATAGGCATGTCGTACCTGAGGTCCATGCTTGTCAAAATGATCCTGCAAATTAGAAAGCATGATAACATATGTCCCTTCAAATCAAGTAACATATATATTTTACAAATTTAATGTTCAATGATCATGATGATCGCAAGGAGGAGCATACGAGAAACACAAGGAGGAGCATGACAACACAAGAAACACATGACCAACAATAGCAACAAATGGTGCTGCCATCACCTCGACACCATTTAGATAGACAGACAGGCAGACAGACAAATAGGTTTTTTAATGTCCACGAGACCAAATTGGCCATGGGACCCAAACAAAAAAAGGGGCATAAAAGCCCAAAAATATAAAGAAAAAATAATGCTAATGCTCATGGTAATTTTGTGCTACTTAAATTATCTAGACATAGCCAATCCAAGGATTGGAAGGCCATCGATCTAAAACGATTGTTACACCTCCCCTGTACACCGCTCACTTCTTTTGTAGGTGGATTGCTCTCATCTTGCAAAGCTCCTCCTCACGGTTACACGACTGAAGAGGGGAGAAATTCTCCTGTACTGGGAAACTACTCTCGCTTAGATGGTTGCATGCTGATGAACATTTAGGAGGCTGAGAGATCGAACCAAAAGATGTCGAGGACGACCAGGTCTTATCATTTTCACCCTAATAGCAGAGACAATTCCAACAACTTTCACATGCATGATATCAGTGAAGAAATGCAAAACCTCATTCACATCTGAATGGACATCAGTCCCTGCCACTACAAACCCTATAACATGCAAGTTCGGGGTCACGGTAGCAGCAGAATCTTGAGGCAGGCTGCTATACATTGCTAGCTTGATTTCACGGCTCTGGTCTATTGTGGATTGTGGAGGTGTCTTACTCCCACTGAACATGTCCCATGTCCAATGTCCGCACTTCCGTTTGCAACACAATTCTTCTTACGTGGCAAGTAACTCTACCTCTAATTTTTTGCACTTAAGCATCACTTGTGGCATACCTAAAAAAAAAAAAAAGGGGAAGGAGAAAGGGAGGGGGACAAGGAACATAATAAATCTCAAAAGCGCAAATGGTCATTCGTATAGCTTCTCCATGGCAGCTCAAATCTTTGGTGATGGCTAGCCCTAAGCTCATACAACAATTTTTGGCCAGCTCCAAGCTCATACAACGACTTTTGGCCAACTCCAAACACACGGGGGCAACCAAAATGAAATTCCGACCACTTTCCAAGTGGCAAAAAAGATCCGATCAGCTCTAAGCAAGCAACCTAATTTCAACCCACTCCAAGCAAACAACCTAAGAATTCATTTCAAGGCTCATGCAGCCGCCTCCTACCCCAAGAATAGCAAGGCACATGACATACAATGTCTCAAAGAAATCACATCCTGGTTCACCTCCACCATAGTGCTTTTGTTGCTAGCTCATAAATATACGTAATAACTTCCAAAAAATTCTCCCCACATAAAATTTCCCTAAAACCAAAGTACCAAAGCCCCAAATATGTCTCTGAATATATAGGTCTACAGGTCATATGATTCTGGATCTTTGATATTGGGGATGAGTGAGATGGCTCCTGTATTCAAGATTCTAGTAGACTGACAAAAATAGCAAAAATTATAATATCGACATTGGATCTGTGTTTCCAATGATCAAGGCCGAATGACCCCCTCTAGTGCTATCCATAGTCTGGACATCAAAAGAGCTGCTCTCTCGCCAGATCCAACTATACATTGTCATGTAGGTCTTTGTGTTGCTTTGAAATCTCTGCTCTCTGCAACCCAAATGCCAGTGCCATTCAATTTTGTTTGGAAGTTGCACTTCTTACGAAATGTGCTTGCATGCCTGCTCTCGTCCACCATGCCTTGAGGACATAGCAACTTCTAGATTTCTTATTGATGCTGCCATTGAGCTGAATCTCTCTACTTGCACAGGCACTTCAAGCATGATGAGATGGTGGCAGCCTATAAAGGGCCTCTCCATCTCCACAATTGACAAAAGGGCATAAGTATGCTACACCCTATCAAAAAAAGTACCATTTAGGAACCATAAAACTACCTAAAAAAGTACCCAACACTGGGTACTGGGTACTTTTATAATATCTCAATAACTACAAATGTTAAATTGAATGCATTCATTTTGGCCTCCAATAGTAATGTCTCTATCTTAACCTTGAATATTGATATGCTTTTGACATTTTATATTGAACTTTTGAATTAGTTTTGACCAAAAGAACAAGAAAATAGTACCCAATCCAAAAGTACCTAGTGCAGGTACTTTGGCAGGTTCCAAAAATGGCAGGGTGTAGCATGCATATGCCCAAAAGCAGATTGTCTTTGAATGTTACCCACTTCTGGAGAAGTTCTTGCTTTTTTGAAAGCCCAAAAGATGGTTTTAGTGCGTGGTATAGGAGGGGTGTGTGTATTAGTCCTCTGCCCGAAGACATAGGCCTATTGCTGAGATATGACTAAAGGCATGACAAAGACATGGTAGGAACCAGTTCTAAGACTAAGAAAAAACCATGGGCTTCAGTATAGCATTGAGATATCATAGCCCTCATGGCGTGATCCTTTTTGTTCAGCTATAACGGCCATCATGGCGTGATACATCAGATTAACGTCACGACCCTGAAGGCATCCCTTTCCCTAAACAGATCATGACCATCACAATGTGACCCTATTTAGAGGACCACCCAATTGCTTTAGTTAGGAAGACAACTCTATAGGTTGGGGTGTCACGTACCAGGGTTCAAAACCTACTAGCTACCATGAGGTGGAGAAGTGGACGAGTGCAAATCTCATCATGTGTGGTGTGTCCTGAGAATGTCGTGGTGGGTGCGAGTCTCATCATGCGTGGTGTGTGTCTGAGAATAGATTGTCATGAGTCATCATAGATCTTGTGAGTGCGAGTCTTATCACGTGCGGTTGTGTGGTGTGTGTCTGAGGATGGATTGTCATGAGTCGTCATAGATCCCGTGGGGGATGTTGCCAAAGTGGCATGACATTGTCATGGTGGGTGCGAGTCTCATCACGTGTGGTGTGTGTCTGAGAATAGATTGTCATGCGTCATCATAGATCTTGGGAGTGGGTGAGTGCGAGTCTCATCATGTGCGGTTGTGTGTGTGGTGTGTGTCTGAGGATGGATTGTCATGAATCGTCATAGATCCCGGGGGTGATGTTACCAAAGTGGCATGACATTAAAACTACTAAATTAAAATTAAATTCCACTCTATGTGAATGTTACGTACATATGTTAGGCCCTAGGTCATATAGGTATGTTACATACATATGTTGGTTGCCACATACATATGTTGGTTGCCCTAAGGTCATATGGGACCATTAAACCTAAGGATTATAGGTTTAAAGGACAAGTGGCATTAATGTATGTATGCATATGCTTGGCGGCATGCCACTAAAGTTGGTATCCTATATAAGAGATAATAGATCTCAAGGAAGGGACAACATGTAAAATCGTTCTAGGAACGATTGGAATGGAAACTGCACTATGATGAAGTATTGATCTGAGGGGTCAACGCAAGTTTGGCGTGGGAAGTCCAAGACTCAAGGAGTGGGGAACCCGGGGTTCATATTAGCGGACTTGGCCTCTTTGAGGGGATGTAACATTGGTATCAGAGCAAAGTTCGCTCTCCTCTATTGGCAATTAACGCGATTAATTGTCAGACGTTGAACAGGTAGCAATTTTTTTTCTTTATTTTGTGTTTATTGCGGGTTCTAGAAGCAATCTCAGAAAGCCAAGGTCCAAGGGGTATTCACTCATGTATAAGGGGGATATGCCATCTGCGTGCATGGGGTGGCAAAAAACCTCCCTGTATACGGATATTTAAAAGCAAATTTTGACCCCTTTCGAATAAAAATTACCTAGGATAGTGCAAAAAATACCAGAAAAAGGACCCCCTGCCGACCGTATATGTAAAAAAATGGGTCCAAAAAACCCCCTTCCCGTGCATGCAGATGGGTTATACGCCCAAAACTGTGAAACCCCTTTGCCAAGGTCTCTTGGATTAAAAAGGGGTCAAGGAGTCCGAGAGTAGTGGCATAACAATGCTCACCATTCATCGGCTAGGGTTTTGGTGCTACTTCAATCTCAGATTTCTTCCTTTTCGGGTGTCAGTTTTGAGTGATCTTTGATGCTTTGGAAAGCAAACTTTTCAACGGTGTGTAATTTTGTCTCTGCTTCAGTTCCAGAATTGGGATCATCTATTTTGGCCTCCATGCTCTGGTGACTGCTCATTGGAGCATATATAAATCATCATGGTTTGGACATCTCAGGCTCATGGGGACCTACGAAACAATCATGAAGTTGCTGTAGAGATCTTCGAGTAAGCAGGGTTTGCTAAGACTGTGATCAGTGCCAAAAAGTTGGGTTTCTGAAACCAACTCTGTTTGGACTAAAAATTACCAGGTAGAGGCCTTTTGGGCAGAGAAGATTACCTGACAAATCTCGGAGTATTTGGGGTAGTGAGTAGCAAGGCGTAAAGGATTTTGGTTGGGCCGGAATCATGTTGCCGTTGAAGCTTGAAGGCTTGGGCTGATCACGACAACCATGGTCAGCTATTAAGGTCATAAGGGGAATACACATTAGTTGTGGTAGAATTTATGTGAAATGTCCTCTAAATATTATTTTATAAGACATGGATACAGGGAGATGTTAAGAACAGAAGGATGTTCATGGTACATGTGTTGTACAATAGTGATAATTCTCCAATATCGATGTATTCCATATATGGGGTTCACAACCCGTGAGTTAATGTGAACAGGGTTCATAACCTCATGGTGACATGAAAACCATCTTAATAACATGTAGATGCTCAAATATAAAACTCCAGGAGTCTTATAGAATTATTTAAGATGGTGTTTTGAAGAGCATGTTTAGGCTCCAAGAATTATTTTCCTTCTTTTTATAAAGCATGGAATCTATTATGTATGTCATGAATTAGGAATGACATTATGATCTGGGATCAGGCCATCATGAACAAGATATATCCAAATGCACTCTATTGATGAGTGCCATGAAATTGAGATTAGATTTCTTGTCCATATAATACTATAAATATGGTGCCAAAAGAGATTAGTTTTTTTGGGCTCTATCCAAGGACTAGAGCCAGACTCTCACAATATCTTGATCAAATACTTAAAGGTAGATTGTTAGCCTTGTATTCTGAAGTATTTTATATGGCTATGAAGCAAGATCAATATGACAGAGCAACATGGATTGCAATAAGTGGTGCCTCCTATGGGATAAGTTGCACGCAATTTCTGAAAATGCATATGCCACTTCTAGAAAATCTACAATTATATTGTAGTGTAACCAAATACTTCAAGCATGGCTTGAAGGTGAAAATAATAGACGCAATAGTGCTGAATATTGCACGTGACTTTACATCACAAGATGGAAAGGGTATTGGGTTTAGCAATAAATCCTAATATGCAAGGGCACATAGTGCAAGGGATTAATTCCATGGAGGATTATTTTAATTAAGTGCTTTAATGATAGGGTCATTTAAGGAACTCAACTTCTTTAACTATTAAGACTAATTGATAGGGTCATTAGTGGATGCTGTATATGAACTATGAAAACAAATTGGCCCAAATGACCAAATGAAAATTAAGCATCTGGGATGCTAGAGAAAGGGATTTCTTGTTAGCTATTTTAAGGGGTTCTTTTGCGAAGAACACTTAAAATATTGCATGCGATTTAAAAGCTGCAAGTTGATGATCAATGTAAAGTCAATAAGGGTTAGCTTAAGGGAGGCTTATAGAACTCAGGCTAACAAAGAAGCATGCGGCGTCAAGTAAGGATCATACAGTATCATGCAATAAAATATTGTAACATTTGTTTCAATTGATTTTAGCGGGTGCCTCTAGGAGGACGAATCAATGGACAAATAGAGCTACAATATTGTCTAGAATATAAAGTTGATTGGACTGTGTGGTTCCATACAATGCTTTACTTATGTTTAAAATTGAATTATTGAGATTTCTGTACCCAAGGGGACTTATATCCTATTACCCAGTATGTTCAAGATGGGCTTGGAGTAAAAATATGGATTGTAATATATAGTTGAGCTTATATAGGTATTATAGTAATACCCAAATCTATAAAGTAAGATGTGTTAGAACAAGTGGTCATAGAAGTTGATTTTGTGGCACATATTTCAAGTAGTCAAGGAAATTGACATCGTGGCATATATTCTGGTGGAAAGCAAGTAAACTCGTAAGTTTACTAATAATTGAATCCTATCTATGATTTCCTTGATATAATTATTCACTTAGAGAGCTGATCTCAGTAAGGGGCGAGCCATATAACTGATTTCATCCTTAAGAGCATCTTGGGGTTGAAATTTTTTATGGGCTTGGCTGCCAATGGTTGAAAGAGTATGATCAGATTATGTGAAATTAAAGCCCCACATAAGAGTCTTAAATAAAGTTCAAGTATTGGTTGGGGAGACTCTTAAATAAAGTTCAAGTATTGGTTGGGGCTAAGTCCAATGGAAAGCTTTTGATGAGATCAAGAAGTTGTAGTACTAGTGGACCAATACAAGGTGCAATTGACTTAGGTAAGTCATGTGATGTAAGACACTTATAAGTAAACGTGATGGTTATGCTATCGAGCAAGGTCAAGAAATGACTTGAAAAGCTCTAAGCCAAAGTGAGAAAAGCAAGGCTATGCACAACAAGGACCTCCAATGAGAGTTCAGGTATGTCACTTTGGAAGTGGTGGAAACCAAGGTCTATGTAATTGTATAAGTGTTCAGAGTTTGCAAGGCCAATTAGTTGGGCTAGACTAAGTTGCTTGGCTTTTCTCATAAACTCTATATTAACATCAAACATACATATGGATGGAACTATATTGATGGATGTATGGATATCATAATGGTGCTTCACTTGCGATGCAATGGTCTTTAAGAGATCAATGACACTTATTAAGAAGATCATTTATAGATAGGGATGAGACAATTCTTTGATGAGAAATCTATTGAGTAGCTTTAAAGTCTTGATCTTTAGGAATTAATATGGCATGAGCATCAAAGTACACCTAGGAGTGGTCTATGCCAATGTGTTGGTTAGGAGCTGCAAATCAAGGATAGAATTTGATGATGTATTACTCGAGGTGTTAGGTTATGGAAGCCAACTATAGTCAAATATTAAGGTTGTTAGAACCTTTGACTCTATAGAAAGAGTATAAGCATAGAATTAAGGGTTTTATTGCTCAATATTGCAAGGCAAGGCACTTGAGTTCTAGTGAGGTTGACTAGGAACACCACCATACAGTAGCTTAGAGAGTAGTCAAAACTTTTATAAGCAAGGCTTAGGCTTAGGGAGTGGCCAAAAGTCCTATAAATATATCATCCAAGCTAAATACTAAATAAGTTCTATGTTAAGCTGAAAGTCGGATGTGTATAGCTTTAAAATTCACTTCCAAAAGCAAAGGATTACTTGATTAGCTAACTTTCTAAAGGGGCAGGAAAGGGGTTTTCTAGCCTCAGGAAAGAATAAGGAAGATGAAATGCAATAGCATTATCAAACTTACCACATGGCAATCTAGGCCCATAAAGGGCAGAGTCTGAACCACCACTCCGTATTATCATAGTAGTGTACATGTATGTAAGAAATTTTGATAATGCTTGGAGTAAGAGAATCAACTCTGGGAGTTGTGATAGAGAATCCAATTGGAATTCATGAATAGCCATAATTGGTGCATTGTTTATTTGTGGAGCAGGGTCTCCAGAAATGCAAGAGTAACTTGGGGTTGATTTTGCACTATGATCTCTAATGAAAGATCGGAGTGTGAGTTAAGGTGGTACAGTTATTAGAAGCTTGCTTATAATTAGATCTATGGGGGGGGTCTATGGGTGTTACCACTGTATTGATTTATAATCATAAAGAAGCGCGGTTTTCTATAGTGTGGTATTCTTAAATCAATGTTTGCGAATTCATCTGACTAGTATCAGGTACTTAGTTGCACTAAGTGTAAACTAAGGTAGAAGCTGAACTTCCACTCTAGTCCAAAGATGGTAAATGCGTTATAAAGAACCCGAGGTTCTTGAGGGAACAATAGACGCAAGTTCCCAACTGGATAATATGATACTAGTGGTGAGGTAAGAACCTTAAGACCATTAGACCCAATATGCTGGACTCACGAAGGGTCAATGAAGACAACATAAGAGTCAAGTTAGAACTTGTGAATGGATTAAGAATGCACCCTATATTCCACATAAGTCAGCTCAAGAAAGCAATATTGTCTACGGATAATGACAATACTCCTAGTCCTTAGCTCTGAGGTAACTTCTGAGGCGATTCTAGACACTTGCATTCGGAGGCTATAGAATAGGAATATTGCAGAGTGCTGGATCTTGTGGCGAGATCAATCACTTCCCAAGGCCACATGGGAGAGGGAAGTGTACATGCAGCAAAATCCTCACCTGACTCAAAACTCATGGGGGCCACGGAAGCATTAATGGAGTCAATATGAGGTCAGTTATCTAAATGTAAAGAATTAGAGACTTGCATTAGGGATATGACGTTCGCAAAAGAATGAGCTACAAAACCATGATCACAGCATGATCTAGAGAGGGGGTTTCCAAAAGGACTAGAGGACAAAATCATAATCACGGTGTGATCCAGAGAACGAGTTTCCAAAGGAATTAGATGGTGAAACCATGGTCACCGACTGACCCAGGGAATGGATTTCAACATATATATACTCCATGATCCTTGGGAACCGAGGATTTGAAGGGGGTGTGAGAATAATGTCAAGCAATTTTCTATCAATCTTATTTCAACAATGAACAATGTCTAGACCATTGAAAAATTGCTCTTAATCAATTTTGTCTTGCATATGATACCACAAATTTTATTCAATCAAGTCTTCACAAATATACTAGTTCAATCACTCAACAAAGGCATTCTAGTAACTTCAATTCATTGAAGATAAAATCAATGAATAAGCATTATGCAAGTAAACCATTGTCTTTCCCCTTATAATTCATTGAAGATAAAATCAATGAATAAGCATTATGCAAGTAAACCATTGTCTTTCCCCTTATAATTCATTGAAGATAAAATCAATGAATAAGCTCCATGTAAATAAACCCTTACCTTCTCGACTAGTTTTACAATGCACACAACTGTTACTAGGGAATGAACTGCAACCAGGTGATCGGCTTAATCAAATCGATCTTTCATCTTAGATTAATATAGGGCAGTTCCGACGGTGATGGAACCGCCCTGCTCTTCAGGCACCGCGTCTTCTACAGGATTCCATATCTGCACTTGTTTCTATTTTTCAAATGAACTCTTGCCTCCAATCTGCTCGGTGCTGTTATTATCCAAATAATAATAAAGGTTTAACTTAAACCATTAAACATGCATCGACCTTATTTTCAACCATAGGTTACAATATGAATATCCTATATTCACGTTATTTGAATAGCCCTAGGTACTCTTATTGTCTTCACTGCTTATCCCAGGTTCCCAAGTCTACTGCAACTGAGGATTTCTCTTTTGATCTTCATAAGCACTTATGTTCTCAATACCACAGTGTTACCTCTGTCAAACTTTAGCTTCTGCCAATTGGTCAACCAATTTAATTTCTGCATATGTGAATATCTGCTAAAGTTGTGAACTGAACAAACTCTCACATTTCCCTTTTTTCAGATCACAACTTTGAAATATCTCTGCAGTTCAACTTAGCAATTAATTTCTGAAACATGACATTACTTAAAGATTTTGTTAACACATCTGTAAGCTGTTCCTCAGACCTGACATACTCAACCTGAATCAAGAATTTTCTCACCATATCTCTAATAAAATGTAATTCCATTTCTATGTGCTTTGTCCTTTCATGTAATATAGGATTCTTGGTCATGGCTATGCAACTTTGGTTATCACAAAATAATTTTGCACCTTCCTTTTGAGATAAGCCAAGTTCTTCCAAAAACCTTCTGCACCAAACTATTTCTTTTGCTGCGTGTGTTGTTGCTGCATACTCTGACTCTGCAGTGGATAAGGCAATTGATGATTGTTTCTTGCTTCTCCCAGCTAACTGGCCCTCCTTCAACCTCAGGTTATTAACCTGAGGTTGATTTTCGCTCATCTTGATCTCCATACCAATCTGCATCACAATATGCCTTTAATATTAGATCATTTGAGTCAAAAACTATACCACTATTCTTTGTTCCCTTTAAATATCTCAATACTCTTTTAGCTGCCAGCCAATGCGCCTTTCTAGGATCATTATTGTATCTGCTAAGAACATTCACAATGTAGGCAATACCAGGCCTTGTGTTGTTGGCTATGTACAACAAACTTCCCACCAATGGCCTATAAGGAATTTCTAACATCTCTTCTCGTTCTTTATCTGTCTTTGGGCAAAGCCTTTTTGAAATCTTCATTTCTGGTACAACTGGTGTTCTAGTAGAGTTACATTCTGTCATTTTGAATCTGTCAATCACTGTATCAATATATTTTTCCTGAGAAAGTGTAATCCTTTTGGTTTTCCTGTCACGTGCAATTTCAACTCCTAAAAACTGTTTTAACTCACCTAAGTCTGACATTTGGAATCTTTCCTTCAATATTTTCTTGCATTTGTCTAAGATCATTGTGCTGCTAGCTGCCATGATACAATCATCTACATATAATCCCACTATGCAATACTCTTGCTCATCTCTGAAAAAGTACACATTTCCATCATACTTTAGTGCTTCAAAACCCTGTTCTCTTAGGTAATTGTCAATGCATTTGTTCCACTGTCTAGGAGATTGCTTCAGACCGTACACTGCTTTCTTTAATCTCCATACTTTATTTTCACCTTCCTCAAAACCAGGGGCCTGTTTCATGAAAATTTCTTCTTCTAAATCTGCATTTAAAAAGGCTGTGCCAACATCCATATGATGCAGCTCTAGATCATAAGCATTTGCCATAGCAATTAACATTCTAACACTTGTTAGCTTAACCACTGGAGAATAGGTCTCTTCATAGTCTATTCCTTGTTTTTGAGAGAACCCCTGAGCCACAAGTCTCGCCTTATACTTAATACTTCCATCTGCATTTAGCTTTAGCTTAGAAACCCATTTATTTCCAACAATGTTTTGATTCTTAGGCATTTCGACCAATTCATAGGTTTCAGTTCTGTCAAAGGCATTTATTTCTTCTTCCATTGCTTTTCTCCACATGTTTCCATTTAAGCTATTTATGGCATCCTCAAAAGTTTCAGGAATTCCATTCTCCAAGACCATTAATGCTTCACTTCTGATTTCTTTGTGCAACCTGCTGCTTTTACCACCCTTTTCTCTCCCATAATCTTCAACATTTATGTTTAAATCCTCCTTTAACCTTTCTCCTTCTGTTTTCCTTCTCCTGTGCACTACTCTTTGATCTTCAAGAGTATTTTCTAGGTCATCTATAATATTCTGATTTTGTTCAATCTCCTCTTTTTCTTCATCTTCATCACTGTCACTTTCAATATTCTCATTTTTTAATTCTCGTGATGGTTCCCTTAACTCTTCTTCCTTGTTTTGCTCCTCTTCTACCAGAGATTTTGTCATTTCAGTTTGCATAGGCTCAATATTTATTCCCCTGGGCTTGTATAATTCCTTTTCAACAAATTCCACATCTTTGCTGACTATAATTTTCCTGTTTGCAGGATCATATACCCTATATCCCTTTGAGTGATCATCATAGCATACTAAGTAAGTAATTAATGATCTATCATCAAGCTTTAACCTTTTTTCTTCTGGTATATGGGTATAAGACAAGCATCCAAAGGCTCTAAATTTTTCATAATTTGATTGTTTTCCTGACCATAATTCATCTGGACTTTTTCCTGCTAGTATCTTTGTTGGTAATGTATTCTGTATTATCACAGCTGTCTTGACTGCTTCTTCCCATAAGAAATTAGATAGCCCAGAATGTTTCAGCATTGCTCTAACAGCATTTAGAATGCTTTTGTTTTTTCTCTCAGCTATGCCATTTTGCTGAGGGGTATAACTGCAAGTATACTGTCTTTTTATTCCATTCTTCTGACAATAAGTTATAAACTTTGCTGACATGTACTCTCCTCCTCTGTCTGATCTCACACACTTGATCCTTTTACCTGTAGAACATTCAACCTCTGCTGCAAATATTTTGAAAGCCTCAAAGGCCAAGTTCTTACTTCTCAAGCAATAAACTCTTGTTTTTCTACTGTAGTCATCAATGAAAGTTATAAAGTATCTCTTACCTGATATTCCTGTTACGTTCAGTGGTCCACAGAGGTCTGTGTGCACAAGTTCCAAGATCCCTTTAGCTCTCTCCTTCGATCTTGTAAATGGCAGCCTGCATTGTTTACCCAACATGCATCCTCTACATGCGTGGTCAGTCACTTTAGTATTTGAGCTTTGTATTAACCCTTTGCTTATTAAGTACTCAATGTTTTTCAAATGTGTATGACCAAGCCTCTCATGCCAACATAGTATATCAGGAACAGTAGCTATGTTTATGCTGTTCAAACAATGAGAGTTTATCCCAAACAAATTGCCAACACGTTTCCCTAAAAATTTCACTTTATTTCCTTCAAAAAACTTACATTCAAGTTGCTCAAACACAACTTTAAAACCCATGTCAACAAGTTGACAAACTGAAATCAAGTTTCTGACTAAACTTGGAACACATAACACATTTTGCAGATTTACTGCTTTCCCTTCTAGATCAAACAATTCTAAAACTCCTATTTCTTCAATCCTTTGCAAACTCCCATTTCCGACTTGTACATGTCCTCCATTGTTGCTTTTGCACTCCTTTAACAAACTTGATGAGCGAGTTATGCTCTTTTCAGCTCCACTATCTAAAACCAGGAGATTGTCATCATCAACATTAGAACAAGCAACAAAAGCTTCAGAATTTCTTACCTCATCATCTGTTTCTGAAATTCCTTCTTCCAATTTAACCTCTTCAGCCATATTTGCTTCAAAAGCACTCTTTCCTCTTCCCCTACCTCTCCCTCTTGTATTAGAGAATCTTCCTCCTCTGCCCCTGCCTCTAGAATTATCTTTAGGAGTGGAACAAGTTGAGGCATAATGACCTCTTCCACCACAGTTGTAGCAGCTTATCTCTTTGGTCAGATTTGGACAACTTACCTTAATGTGACCATGCTGGTTACAATGAAAACAAGGTCCAATTCTGCCTCGACCTTCCCCTTTATTTTTTCCTTTTGTAAACAAAATTTGACTTGCTTCTTCCTCATTACCAACTTTACTATGCTCTATTTCAGTTTTCATCATCCTCTCAGCTTCTTCTCTGGTTCTAGCTATTGTTCTTATGAAAACAGAAATGTTACCTAGACTTGTCACACCTCTGGAAATTGCCAACACTTGCTGCTGCTGTGAATAAGTCATCCCTGCACCCTCAAGGTCTGCAATTATATTATCAAAATTCTGCAAAAACTCATTCACATTGCTTTTGTCAACAAGTTTCAGCCTTCTCAATTCATTTTCTAATACATCGATTTGTGAGGAAGTTTTTTCTTCATACTGCATCAACATATACCTCCACATTTCTCTGGGATGTTTCCCTCTTAATTTCAGAACAATTCCTGAACCTACTTTGCTCATAATTATTCCTTGAGCTTCACGTACCTTTGCTTGATTTTCACTGCTGCCTCCTACTCCAAAGGACACACCGATTCCTTTTCCATCACCTTCAGCTGCTGCACTCTCACCTTCTGTTGATGAACTTCCTTCTTCAACTACATTTGAAGACTTGTCTTCAACACCTTTAGCTACTGCACTAACTGGTTCAATAATATCCCATAAATCCTCCATCTGTAATACATGTTTTATTTTTTCTTTCCAAACCTAGAACCCTGAGTCTCCCTTGAATACTTCAATGGCATTCAGTAACCCTGCACCAAAACGGCTAGACATTTTTCTAGCTCTGATACCAATGTGAGAATAATGTCAAGCAATTTTCTATCAATCTTATTTCAACAATGAACAATATCTAGACCATTGAAAAATTGCTCTTAATCAATTTTGTCTTGCATATGATACCACAAATTTTATTCAATCAAGTCTCCACAAATATACTAGTTCAATCACTCAACAAAGGCATTCTAGTAACTTCAATTCATTGAAGATAAAATCAATGAATAAGCATTATGCAAGTAAACCATTGTATTTTCCCCGTATAATTCATTGAAGATAAAATCAATGAATAAGCTCCATGTAAATAAACCCTTACCTTCTCGACTAGTTTTACAATGCACACAACTGTTACTAGGGAATGAACTGCAACCAGGTGATCGGCTTAATCAAATCGATCTTTCATCTTAGATTAATATAGGGCAGTTCCGACGGTGATGGAACCGCCCTGCTCTTCAGGCACCGCGTCTTCTACAGGATTCCATATCTGCACTTGTTTCTATTTTTCAAATGAACTCTTGCCTCCAATCTGCTCGGTGCCGTTATTATCCAAATAATAATAAAGATTTTACTTAAACCATTAAACATGCATCGACCTTATTTTCAACCATAGGTTACAATATGAATATCCTATATTCACATTATTTGAATAACCCTAGGTACTCTTATTGTCTTTCATGCTTATCCCAGGTTCCCAAGTCTACTGCAACTGAGGATTTCTCTTTTGATCTTTATAAGCACTTATGTTCTCAATACCACAGTGTTACCTCTGTCAAACTTTAGCTTCTGCCAATTGGTCAACCAATTTAATTTCTGCATATGTGAATATCTGCTAAAGTTGTGAACTGAACAAACTCTCACCGGGGGGGAGGTATATTACGTACATATGTTAGGCCCTAGGTCATATAGGTATGTTACATACGTATGTTGGGCCCTAAGGTCATATTAAACCTAAGGATTATAGGTTTAAAAGACAAGTGGCATTAATGTATGCATGCATATGCGTGGCGGCATGCCACTAGAGTTGGTATCCTATATAAGAGATAATAGATCTCAAGGAAGGGACAACATGTAGAATCGTTCTGGGAACAATTGGGAACTGCACTATGTTGCAGTATTGATTCAAGGGATCAATGCAAGTTTGGCATGGGGAGTCCAAGGAGTGGGGAACCCAAGGGGTTCATGGTAGTCAGACTTGGCCTCTTCAAGGTGATGTAATAGTGAAACTTAATACATGTAACTAACTTTGGTTTGTATTGCCATAAGTTTACTAGTTTAAGGAAAATATCTTATTTTTAGTGCATTAATAAAGTTGTTACAACCTTCTCTATGCTTAAAATAACTATCCATGTTTTATGTCTAAACCCCAAATCTTGAATAGTGCATCATGTTTAGGGTATCGTCCCATAGCTCTTGGTAGTCTCTATGGACATTAAAACTCCATCCATCCATCCAAACATTATTCCTATTAAAATGCGAGTTTGGTATTTTTGCTTTTTGTCCTCTATTTTGGGCTTACCAAGCTCACATCTCAAGATCGATCCCCCCACCAACACAAAAAAAAAAAGAAAAGAAAAAGGGGACATAATCCCTAATGAAATGTTGGGTTTGACATTTTTTTCCCTTAAATTATTATTATTATTATTTTTGTTTGGCACATGTATTTCTTTTCTACAAGTCATAGATGTGCATACGACGATTGTGGAACCTTCAGTAACACTATAGTTCTACCTACTGTCTATCTAAGATGTTGTTCTATAGTTATCCAGTGTCAATCGTTATCCGAGGCGATTGCTTTGTCCTTGCCCCCATTCTTTACTCAAGATCAATTATCTCCTTCGCCCTTGCAGAGTTTTTTTAAATCATTTGTGAGTCTTGATGCCCATTTGTCCTCAAATGCAGCCTCTCGATTCCCAATTTCAGTGTATCGACATGTATCCTATTGGGGCAGAAACACAACAATTGGGTTTGATGTTTATATTTGAGGGCCCTTGGCTGTGGATATTTCAATGAATATTTGCACAATGGTCCAAAAAAATAATAGACATGAAAACATACAAAAATTGAACGATACGTAGGAAAGACAAATGATTATGGCCACTAATACGATTGTAGCAAAAAACAAATGAAGATTCTAAATGGGGATGGGTTGCTCCAGAACCTCAAAGATAATAATTGTTTTTTTTTTAAGATGTATAACTTAACTCAAAAATGTTACAACGAATAGACGGAGAAAAGATCCCCAAAATCTCATCTTTAGCCTATTATGTGGACACCAAATACTGATGATTATGTACTAGGGAAAATTCACCTCGAGAAAATTCCTCGAGGGAATTTCCGCGCCGCTGCCGCCAGGCGGCCAAAGCGGCGGAAATACATTGGCCGAAGCGGCTGCGCCGCCGCCGAGGGAATATTCCCGAGAGAATTTTTCGAGAGGTGAATTTTCCCGGACGTAATGACCACTAGGCTTAAATTTCCACCAATCTCTGTTCTGGCGGATCTTTGCGTGAATAGAAGCTTGAGTTGAGGACATGTTCTTTCTGATTTTGATCGGTTTTAGAGCTGAGATGAAATGTCTTATTAAGTCTTCAAAAAACATGGTAGATTTATGTGATCTTCTACGCCAAGAAGCGGGCCGAGGGAAGAACATGGATTTTTTGAAGAATCTACCAAGGTTGCATAACCGGGTTATAATCAAGCCTTCGTAAAACATGCTCATTTGCAGATCAAGGAAGGAGTCGCGTCTTCAATCATTACGTACTGCGGCTTCGCAAGCTCCGGTAAGCTTTTTCCGCAAAAAATCTTTGTACCACACGGGAAGAGAGCTTCCTTGTGCAAGCTCCTCTGCAAAACAAACTCGAACCCGGACAAGCAAGCTCCTCCGCAAGTTCCTACAAGACACCTCTTCAAGAAAAAATAAACGCACCTCTCTTGAAAAATAAACTCGGAACAGAGGAAGGGAAATCCTAAAAAAAAAAAATTGTAGAACAAGGGGCAAGCGCCGCTTCAGTAAACTCGGGAGAAAATTTATGTCATATAATTTTAACAGAATAATGCCATAATTTAAGCCTAGTGGTCATTACGTAGTACTTAAATCTCTCAATCTCTTGAAGTACTTGATCTGAGTAGACAGAATGTTTCTAAATATCACGTGGCACCGACTTTTCCAAATGACCCAACACGCCAACTTCTTAAGTCTTGGCCATCGTCCAAGATGTGACACGAAGTGAATCCATGCCCATCATGTGGCTTCAACATTGTCACACAAGACAGCTTGAACATTGTCACACAAGACAAAGCAATGTTCAATAGTTTCAGGCCTGGGACAACTGGGTTTCAGTATAGGCCTTTCCATTGCTTGCCGGAGTATCAAAAGCATCAAACAGGTAACTCTCAATTTCAACACCTCTTTTCATTGTAGATTCTAGGATGGCTCATTTTTGGGCCGCATTGAACAGATTTAACTAGGGTTTAGGGGTTTTGAGGGTTATATATGCAGCTCTAAATGGCAATTGCTACTTGTAAGATTCCGACCACTATTTCTATGTTTCAGGGAGGCCCATGCAAAACTCTTGAGCATAGCAGGCCTTACTTCTTTGCAGTTTGGATGCTACATTTCTTTTGTATTATATCATTTTGCCCCTATCAATACCTCCTTTTTTTTTTTTTTACCAATCCACTGCATAATTTTCTTGAGCATCCCTTCCACACAGAGACATAAAACTGTACCTATGAACAATGTTTCTTTCTCTAAAAGAGATTTCTGGCACTGAGACTCTCAAATTTTCACAGGAGATTAGGAGATAAGATTTATTTCAGGAGTTCCTGGCATTCCAACAGCAGACGGTTGCGATGCGAGGCATTGTCTGAGCTACTGGCATTACCTTCATCTTCTACAACACATAAACTGAAAGTTGTCATACTGAATCACTTCAAATGTAGGACTTTATGTGCTCAGTTGGACTTCCATTCCAACAAAAGGATTTTAGATTCCTGAGCTACTGAAAAAAGGATCTAAGGAAACAGGATTCTATCTTCCTGGTCCTGCATATATTGCCTATAAAATTGTAGTGGATGGAGTGCAAGTGGATTTTCTTTTAAGTGGTTCTTGCAGCAGACCTTGTATTAAAGACATTATCTATTGAAAACTCTGCCACATTTATCATAGGGGAGGATATCCATTTGAGTAAGTCTAACTTGACACCTTCTGGAGGAACTTTGATAGTGTTTCTTATTGGACTAGCAAGCACTATGAGAAGTTGTCATGAAAATATCTATGCTACAATGTTGCTTATCATAAATTTGTTCAATCAGCCATCATCACCCAGAGGCCTGAGGTTTGCTGGAGCACGGCTTAGACAAGATGTATGGGCTTGTCTTCACACAAAGACTGGTTGTAGATGAGCCAAGTAGTTTATTTTTAGCATAAAACAGCCTCTGCAAAAGATTGTCAACTTTGTTACCATGTTTAATGTTGATTATCAAATTTGCCGATGCAGTTTCAAAGTTGTTCCCCTGTTTAATGATGACTATCAAGATAATCAAAAGGTGGTCGACTTTGTTCCTATGTTTGATGTTGATTATAAGTCTATGCCGCATAATGCATTATCCGACATTCAAAGTCTCATTTATCGATCCAAGGCAATATAAAATAAACCTAGTAGCAGCAATAAATAACACCCTATGGACCACAATACAGTACAACAAGCACGTTCCCCCTGCTGAAATTCTTAGTTAACTTTGAAAATTTGTGGGTCCAAAAGGAATAATAAATAACTCCTCCTGCCTCATCTTGAAGTATATGGCAGAATTCTAATGTCAGCAACATTCATGTAACATTTATAGGCATCAAATGGTTTCAAGTTGTCATCAAATGGTTTCAGGTTGTCATCAGAAGCAACATTTCTGGCTCAAAATTTTAATACAGGAACCCCGTTTTAAAGAAAGAAAAGAAAGAGAGATAGATGGTATTTTAACAATGAGACGGATCCTGAACAAGAGCATTGCATAATTTACACTGATAGCCTAGAAAACTAAGAACTCGTCAATACCATACAGAAATGGAAGGCTATCTAATCAGGCTTTCCAATCCGGTAAGATGAAGACGATACCTTAACGATATTGTTTCAGAGAGAGGAATGAATTCTGGGCAACAGTATGTCGCGACAAATGTACAACTCGAACAGGATTAATATAATTAATTACTTGACAACACCTCGATTTTGGAGTATACACTCCATTAGGACTTTCCGGGATATCAAGATCTAGAAAATGCATCCCGATCGATCGTGCCATGTGATAGAGTGTCCATTTCAACACCCCTTTCACATCTTTGGCCTAAATCTGCTGCGGATTGGAGGACGTATCTGGGACCTCTCCTTGTGGGTTGTGGGTTTTGCATGTTCTCAGTCTCAGGCTTGACTGCACTGAACAGCGCTAAAACAGAGTTGGGTTGCCGAAATGTGACTTGGGGATGCAGATCTGAATGGCAGATTTCTACTTGTAAGATGTCACAGCACCGTTTTTAGTGTTTATCATACGAAGATATTTCACCGCTTGGTATTATGATAATTTAAGTTGAGATGGCTCCACTAATGAATTTTGATGAGGAACAGCATCCAGAGGTTCATGCTAGAGTATCCAGAAAAGCTAAAGGCGCAAGCATCACAGCGGGTCTGACTTGTTTGCAATTTGGGTTTGCAATATATGCTACATTTCTCCTGTATTATATTAAGCCCACACTAGATCCGGTAAAATCATCTCTGATGCCATGGACATCTCACTTCTCCAAGCCATGGAATGATTTTCTAGAGCATCCTTCTTCACAGACAGAGTCAGAGGTTCATGAGCATGTATTCTCTGTGGACAATGTTCCTTTGTCTATAGACGACCTCTGTGTTTCAGAGAATCTCAATTTTTCACAGAAGACTGATGATGATCCTCAACTCAATAAGATGAAGCACGAGCTGTTTCAGGAGATCTTGAAATTCCAACAGCAGACAAATGGTTGCGAGACATTGCCCGAGCTACTTGAACTGCCTTCTTCTTCTACCAGGTCTGTATCATATAATCCAAAAGTACTTGTCATACTGAATCACTTCAAACGCAGAACTTTATGTGCCCAATTAGATGCATTAATGGCACAAACACTTCCTTTCCATACCCTTTGGGTTCTTGCTTTTGACACACCAGACGAGACCCGGTTGAGAAACACTGTGGAAGCTTATAATGACACAAGAATCCATTTTGTAAGTTCTACTTATAACTTTAAGTACTATGGAAGGTTCCAAATGGCCTTACAGGCGGATGGTATCGACTTTGTGTATATACTGGATGATGACATGATACCTGGGAAGAAAGTTCTCCGGATTATGGCACATGCTGCAGGAACAGCTAAGTATCACAATGGAATATTTGGACATATTGGCAGAATTCTTCCATTTCGACAAAAGGATTTCAGCTTCCCAAGTTATCGCAAACAAGGATCTAAAGAAGCAGGACTCTATCTTCCTGACCCTGCTTATAAAATCATTGTAGATCGAGTTATGCAAGTAGACTTTCTTTCAAGTGGTTGGTTTCTTGCAGCAGACCTTGTGAAGACCTTATTTATTGAAAAACCTGCCACATTTTTCACTGGAGAAGATCTCCACTTGAGGTGAGTAACTTGTAATTACTATGATCTATATAATGCTTGAATGATACTCCTTTTTCTTCATTTCCACAAGATGACCAATGCAAATGCATTGCATTACTTTTATTATGCAGTCATGTTTTAAATATCAACAAATCCCCAAGTGCAATCAGTGATATTGCCTCTTTTCCTTGTTTTCTAGAAAGAACTTGCTTAATTTCTAATCATCCAAAAAGGCATAAAAATTTGAAATTCAGAAAGGATAACGTTCATATCCAAGATTGACCTTAATTAACTCGAGGAGATGCTGATTTTGATTCCTGAACTCCAAAAGGATCTCATCATTCTAGAATTAACTGTCGTACACATATAGATATCTATGGTATAATGAAAAGGAGTACCATTTTGATTTCCTGTTTTCTTTGAAAGAAACAGTCAATATGGTTATGCTTATTATCTGTTTCTGAAGGGATGATGTTAATAATTGAATTTGTTGTCCACCAACAGCTACCAGATGCAAAAATACAGAGACGGCAACTCTTATATCTTGCCCATTGATCCAAACGATAAAGAAACATGGGGTGATAGTGAACACAGGTTGGCTTATGTGTCCGAGACAACAGTCATTTACAATAACATTGTACAGATGAGAGATGATCAATGGTGGAGCGCAATGTCCCGGGGGTATGTTACACAGTGGGCCAGAATGTACCCACAACAAAGTGACGTTCTCTTTTATGCTCATTCACTTAAAGATGTTATGGAACTTGCACCTCTTCTCCTCCGTTTTAAAAACACACCAACCAGGAAAGCTTACCTTGTAGTAACAGGTGGGCCTTTCTGCCCTTGTGAAGAAGCAGCTAGTTTACTGGGATGGCAGCCAAGTAGCTGCTATGAACGCCGTTTTAAAATATTTGATCTACAAATCAAGTCTTTATCAACTAAGCAAATTAATACTGCCCTTTTCCATGAAGTGTACTCTGCAATGAAGGGATTGATTAAAATCCATTCACCTGCTCTTATTATATCGGTAGATACTTTGATACAAGATGTGAGGCGTGCACTTGCATTGGCAGCTTTTGATGGGAACATATCACTGATTCAATTACCAAGTTATTCTATTGAACATTCATTATGGATTCCTGAAGTGAAGACCCAGATTTTAAGGAGTAAGTACCTTGGACCAGGAAAATATTTGTCTTTTTCGTTTACCAGTCGCATTGATATTAACATTTTTTTGCTATTTTCACAGATTGGAATAAAATGAGGATAACAGTCAACATTATCACTCAAAACCGACCTGCATCTCTTAAAAGGCTTCTCAAGTCACTAAGTTCTGCTTACTATTTAGGAGATGTAATACCATTGACATTTAACATGGACAGGGAAGTTGACATGGAAACATTAGCTATTGTAAATCAGTTTCAATGGCCACATGGGCAGAAGACAATACGTCGACGCATAATCCAAGGGGGTCTAATTAGGGCTGTTAGTGAAAGCTGGTATCCTTCTTCTGACGATGATTTTGGCTTGCTTCTTGAAGATGATATAGAAGTGTCTCCATTTTACTACATTTGGTTGAAGTATACACTGCTTGTCTATCACTATAATCCTCAGGTTAGTTTTCCAGAGCTAAATGCTATAGCTTTATATACCCCAAGAGTGATAGAAGTGGTGGCAGAAAGACCACGTTGGAATGCTATCCTCAGGTTACGCATTTCAGCGTATACATCCAAACACTCCTTACTTGCATCAATTGCCATGTAGCTGGGGATCTCTTTTTTTCCCAAAACATTGGAGAGAATTCTATCATTACATGGGAACAAGATACACAGAAAATGCAAAAGAGAATCCTGTGCAAATCCCACATTCCAGAACTAATGGCTGGCAAGCATCATGGAAAAAGTTCTTGATTGACATGATGTATTTACGTGGATATGTGACCCTTTATCCTAATTTTCCTAACCATACAAGCTTTTCTACTAATCATTTGGAGCCTGGAGCACATATCAATGCTACAGATAACGTGGTTAGCCACAAAAGAGAAGATTTTGAGGTACCGCTCATACGAGAACAGTTTTGGAAATTGTTACCAGAGCAAAAGCTTCCTGCTGCTGCGAGGTTGCCTGTCATAAATCTGTTCAATCAGCCATCATCGATTAAAGGCTTGAGGTCTGCAGGAGCAAGGCTTCGACAGGATGTATTGTCTTGTAATGACACACAGATTGTGGTTGCAGATGAGGCTACTGGACAGCCAATAAAATGTGCATCAATATAATTTTGAGCACTAAATCTGGATAGTTTTTTATCCTAACTACAAAAGAGACCATGCTTTCTGTACGTTTTTCCCTCAAAAGAGGGCAAAATTATATAGATGTGAAAGAAGTGGTTGAACTTTGCCACGACATTTATATCAAGTTAGGTAAATTTACCATGTTCAAGCTTAATGCAGCTTTAGACATTTAGGGTGTATACAGAACCAATGCAACATCATTGCAAGTGGCTAGTATCTATATAGAAGTATGATTCTGTGAAAATTCCTGTAATTGTAGCTGATTATGGATCAATGGTTGCAATACAATCCATTATGTATGTTTACACAATGTAGAAGCCCAATGTCATATTTTCTGGTCTCTGAATGCCTTTCTGAGATCTGGGGCTATATTTTAAACTTGGTAAAACAAGGCAAGCTGCAGAAAGCTCAGTCAACAAGGAACTTATTGTGATATTATATTCCTAGTCAATACTCGTAGTGCTATTGGGGAGTAATCTACTTCACTACTAGGATAAGCTTGGGATGTCCAAGCTTTGTTGTTTTCATGGCCAATTAGTCTTGTGTCTTGGATTGCCTGTGACGATTTTTATCTTTCAACTTGCTTTAAAGTTCTATCGTGTGTTGTTGTATAAGCCAACTTTGCAATTCAGAATTTGTCTAAGCACCCAAGGTTAGCCTAATCATTCCAAAACTGTGCATCAGCAAGTCCAATTGAGTCCAATTGCTGAGTAGAACTTGCAAGGATGTGGACATAATATTCTTGAAGAGTAAAATAATAGAGAAAAAAACAGTCATTTGCTAAAACAGTCATTTGATATTTTCTTTTTTCACGCCATAAAGGCATTTTGCTAAAATCAGTCATTGGATATTTTTCGCATTACGTCATTGGATATTTTTCGCATTATGCTAAAATAGGAAGCGAATGGACGAATGCGATGAAAAGGCAGGAAGCAGAACGGAGAGCTGGGATGAGATCCAGGTCAAAAAGGTAAATAAAACACCTAGGTCAAATGAAATACTAGGTCAAGGCAGAGCAGCGAGCAAGGCAAGGCAGCAATCCGGCGAAGATGAAGAGCAAGGCAGGCATGGAGACGGAAGGGTACAGACCGGAGGGGGCTATGAAGACGAAGCGGGCACGAGACGGGGTCAATTCCTGTGCGAAGAAACGAAAGCACAGGTCAAGCAATTGCAGCAGCTTTGAAGAGAGGTACAGGCTTGGCAAAATTCTGGGCGACGGCTCTTCTGGGCAGGTTAGGCTCCTCACTGATAGGGTTACGCATCACCAGTATGCCTGCAAAGTTATGGAGAAAATCAAAGTTGACGTTGACGAAATCTGGACCGAAGTCAACATTCTGAAGAGCCTTTCTTCCCCCCACATCGTCTCTTTCATATCAGTTTCTGAGGATGCAGAGTACGTTTATCTTGTGATGGAATTATGCAGCGGGGGCGATCTCTATGATAAGATTGTCAATGGAGGGAGTTTATCAGAAACTGAAGCTGCCAGAATATTTGTAAGCTTGGTCCATGCAGTAAAATATTGCCATGAGAACAAAGTCGTCCACAGGGATCTAAAGCCTGAGAATGTGCTCTTCCATGGCTCAGACATAAAGTTGGCTGACTTTGGTCTTTCAACCTACTTTCCTCCTCCTGGCCACATGTTGGACCAAGATGTTGGCAGTCCCTATTACATAGCCCCTGAAGTCCTCCGCCGCAGCTACGACTCCCGCGCTGATGTCTGGAGCCTTGGTGTCATCCTATACACCATGTTGAGTGGAGAATCTCCTTTTCTTGGTGACACTGAGGCAGAAATACTTGAGAAGGTTAGGGTTGGTCATCTTGACTTTACTTCTAACCCTTGCTGGGAAGATATCACTTTCAGAGCTCAAGACCTCATCACGAGGATTTTGCGCATGGAACCAGGTGACAGGCTTACTCTTGAAGAAGTGTTGCAACACCCTTGGATCCTCAACAATTCTTGAACATTATTTTAAGGCTTCTTAAATTTTCTTGTACATAATATTGTTGTACATATCTGGAACATTCTTGTAATCGGATGCTATGATGAGTTTATTCATTCTTCCATTGAAGTGCTTCTTCTATATAGCATACACATTTCTTTATTTGGTTCTTAGTAACCATGTAGGAACTTATTTTCAAGTTTTCACTTTAATTGGATTACATCAAAGGAATAAATGAAACCTCTAAAGGATTATGTTTTCGATTTCTAAGCTTTTTAGCTTTTATTACACCGAAACCTAATGTTCTATATTTCTTTGCTTTTTAGCCTTTATGATATTTGTCTCTATGTTCACTCGACATCATGGTCCAGGACATCCTAATTTGTTGCAAATTCTAATTATGACGTTGAAACGACCTTGTAAAACTTTAGAGCCACAAGCACCCACAATAACAATAGAAAATAATATTGCAAGGTTTCTCATTCTCATAAGCTAATCTATTTTAATTTAACATTTTATGCTTGTTTAGAATTGTTAGTGTTTCATGTCACTTTGATGGATGCTGATAATTGTTATTAAATTCAAATCAATTCTTTCCTTCGCTCTTTTCTTCTAAAGTCAATTGTTTTCTTCAAACTTTTTCTAAACTAAGCTCTAATGGTTTCAAAAACCCTAGCCAATGCTTGACTTGCTAAGTTGAATGTTGATGACATTAAATTTCAAAAGCTTTATAATCCTTTGATAGTGAATAAGAATTTCGAAGCATAATCAATGATGGTAAGGGTTTGGAATTATCACGTGATTGGGATAAAATATTGATATGGTGGTGCTCGGAGGAGCGGTTCAGGCCAACGCATCCGGAATTAAATATTAATGTGTCAAGGGTATTCTAGACCTTAAACTATGGTTTTAAACTACGATGTGAGGGTCATGATAGGCAATAGATTATTTAAACAATGAACCATTGGGTAATAAATTAAAGGTTGATAATGGGTCGCGGATCTTCTCTGCTGAAACAACCCGAGATCATATAAGATCATCCCGGAACTAGGGTAAAAGGGCAGATTCGGCCTTGCCAAAGGGAGATCTTTGATATTCCTGGCCGAAACCTTGATTCTAAAGATTGTTTACCTTTTTGAAGATATTTTTGGATTAGAAAAAGGTCCTCTCAGAAATAGATCTATCTGTGCCTATAAAAAAGTCGGTTGAATTCTGGAGCTGAGTCCTTCTGTCTTGCCTGCGGTCTTAATAGATTAAATCTGTTCTTTGAAGTTGAACTCTTGGATGCGATTGGGAAGGCAAGATAACGATTTCTTGCTGAGCCTGGGCCCGGTTGGGTGGAGAGCTTTGGGCTAAAGGCCTGGTTTTAGAATGGTTAATGGTTTCATGTTTAATTTCTGATTTCTGGCTAACTCATGATCTGTATCAAGTGGTATCAGAGCTAAGTTTCTTTCACTGGAGCTTGTGGGTAGATCTTAGTAAGAATAGAAATCTTGGAATTTCTCACTTAAGCCCAACTCATAATTATGATAAGGAGAAGCCAAGGTTTAGAGTTCTGCTATGGGATTGTCTCTGCAGCAAATACTGTATTGAACATGAATATTCCTGGGTGACAAAATAAGCCTTGAAACTAGAGCTCTAGTACCAGCCCCTCGTTCCTGAGAGTAGTCTAACTAAAACTGTAGATGCAAATTATCAAGATCAGAAATAGATGGGATATCTTTGCAAATCTGGCATGGTCATTGTAGGGAAAAAACAAGGTGCTGCGCACGGAGGGTTGCCCTCCGTGGCCGGAGGTTGAGCTGGCTTAAATCATACTTGAAAGTTATGTTTTTATAATCAATCAAAATTGCTATTTTAGAACATTGTCATTTTGTGAAGATGATGGTACCCATTTGCATCACTAACTCCTCCTTAGATGTTGAGCTCCTTTTGGACTAGGATCCAACTGGACACATGGACATTGGGGTTTGAGTGTAACGTATTGGTCTGTGGTGCTTGGTATGGAACAAGGATGGCAGAAGCATAAGGAGAAGTCTAATAGAGGAGAGAATGGAAATACATGTTTTGTGAAGTGACTTAAATCATAGTTCAAAGTCATGTTTTGACAATCGATTCAAGTTGCTATGCATTTGGCTTCTATTCGGCTTTGCACAGTCCCTCATAGTACAAACACTTGTGTAAAAATACAAATGCACACGAAGGGTTGACCTAGGGTATGCAGGTAGTGTGTTTGCATATTTTTATTTTGTGGTTTCGTGTTGATGGTGGCAGTTGTGGCCTATTGCATTTGACAATAGACCCAAATTAAAAAAAAAAACATCCAATCGCGCAACCTAGACCCTGAAGATGCAAGAAGTAATAAATCAACTTATTCAATCACTATGATATTCCTAAAGCCATACCTTGATTGTCTCTTTCCATCCTCTGTATGATGGCCCTATGTCTTTCAGCTCCAACCTAATCATTGTCCTACTTTCGTATGCATCTTTATTCCAATATTTCTTCGAAATGTGCATATCCAAAACCAGTCTTTTTGTTATTCCACGTCACTTCGCAACTAACATATGTGTTGCCTAAGAATATATGGCAATGTTTTTGTAAAAACAAGGATGGATGCAAAATCTCAACTTCTATCACCCCTGCATAGACAAAAATATACCAATATATGATGACCAATTGGTTCGCTTCATAATAAAGCTTATGTGAATATACCCCGTTTCATATGCAACGGATTCTAGCAAACATGTTGATACCCTCTACACCAAACAATTTGTGCTACCGTCTTAAGTTCTCCCCTCTATGGAATAGGATTGGGCAGTGCAAGCTAGTAGTCATATATTCTCTTAGAACGATAATAATGTTGTGCATGTTGTTTGGAACGATAATAATGGCATAATAATGAGGCCGCCAGAACAAGACACCTTATTTATTATGCGAACAACATTACTTTAAACAAAGGAAATGCATAAAAAAGCTTGATATATCGCTAGCATTGAAAAGAGAGTGGAAAATTCCAAACAGATAGCGCAGCAGCATATACAAAGCCCATATAAACAGTCTTTAGATATAAAAGCAAGTTTATGCAGTTTCAAAATTGCACCTTTGTACCTATTGCAGTCATAAATTGTGCAACAAAACCTGGCCAAGTAGCAGCATTTATCAAATTACCATCCGTGTGGCACACATTTATTGGATCAGGCTCCTGCAATGCTGCTCCTGTCAAACAAACTTGGATGTTGACTGTGGATATGCAGTGCATTTTCTCACCTAAAGCATGAAACAAAGCTTTAGTAATGCTTAAGCACTAACTGACTTGGCAAAATACATACACTGTGAAAACTTTCTGATGCATTAGAGATTGACAATCTAGAGTGCAGTTCATGCAATCCTACATCCATTACAGGTTATTGCAAGATACCTTGAGTACGTTGGCAGCTACAAGTATCTACTGACCATGACATATTGAAGCTATTGGCTTCTTATATCTCATGAAATCTTGATCAATGGCTAACACCTTCTCATTTAAGGACACGTATTCAGGTGCATGCCCTCTTGGAATAAGCAACTCATCAGAACTTTCAACTTTAACCTTGTTAAAATCAGCATTCAGCACAAAATTATGCCCGATCTTTTCACTATAAGTTTGTGCGCTCTCAAAATCATGCACTGCAGTTACACAATTTCACTTGCTCTTTTGCCTGGACAAACTGCGTCTATGGAATGTTCAAGAGCTTGCAATGCCTGAAATGGAACCATCGCTTTAAAATTTTCCACTAAATCCTTCAAGGATGGACCTTTCATATGTCAAACTATGGTATGCTGGAAACTAACATAGACTACACTACATATATGTCAAATAATAGGGTTAATAGCTACATGCAAAAGTCTTAACCCACAAAGCATGAAGACTTTTTTGTCGCCCCCCGTAATCTTGCCTTCAGGATGGCCAGGCCAAGCTGCTCTAGTTAGAAGCTTATCATCCCTAAAGCATGCTGAGATAGGGTTGGGATCTTCCCATGCTGCATCGATCACAGGTTTTATAGCAGGATAGGCTGTGCATCTCTTCCCACTTAATACATCAGCAACGGCAAGAATCAACTGTCCATGACAAATTGAAGCAATTGGTTTATTTGCAGTGACAAACTTCTTGACTATTACTAGCACTAAAACATCTAGAGAAAGATATTTTGGTGCACGTCCTCCAGGAATAAGCAAAACATCATACTCCTCTGGATGGACACCATGCAATGTCTTATTCAGCATGAAATTATGTCCCAGAAGCTCAGTATACGTGTGAAACAAAGGTCAAAAGCACAAACAATGGCATATAAAGTTGCAAAAACCAATGAAGTAATGTGAGGACTAACCTGATGTCCAACAAAATCATGAATACAACGGTTATGTAAGTCTTCTCACTTCTCTAACCTGGGCAGGCTGCATCCACATTCACTCCAAAAACCTGCAAAAATTTTAGAAAGGAACCATGACCTGTGGCAAAAACATATCATGTCGTTATTATGTTCTACTTCTGTGGCAAAAAATCAACAACATTAACATAATGCACTTGAAAAGCTTCGAAGCTGCATCACAGAAAGTTGATATGGTAAAGATCTCAACCAAGAAACAATGACAAGAATTACCAAAATGGAATATTCAAGAACAAGAAACTTCTGTTAGGAATAAAAAGGCAGCTTCATCTATCTTACATAAATGAATTTTGAATATGGATAAGACATGCACTTATCTAGAGCTGCAATTCCCAAAAACCCACTTCCAGATCAAGACCATTATGGGCCATCAAGGATTCTATTTTCATTCTATAATCCAGGTTTTGCAATTTCTTAGATTCCCTTACAAGACAGTAACTCTGATGTCGCATAACCTCTGCAACATGAATTGCATTTTCCAGATTTCCAAATCCACCTAGAGATTTAAAGAACCGCACCGTAACGTTGTGCAACAAAACATATGGAAGTAGTTCTTCTTTACTGTTGTGGAGAGTGTTGAACTATTCTGGCATGGTTATGAAGAAGCAATTTAACAACAGAAAAACAATGACAAAGCAAAAGCAAGAAGGGAAATCTTTAAACCTAATTAATATAAGCATTTGAAGTTGAAGCAAACAACGTTGGTACCATAGCTTCCACGGCCAAGGCCATCGCCCATGTTTCCCCATGTCATAGTGAATCAAAACATGCTCATAAAACTTGAACGTCAAAATGGGGGATTTCACAGACTTGTGTTCCTTCTATCGAAAAGGTTATCCCAGCAAAATGTCCAAGCAACGCTATTCCATGCCATTGCTCATGATATTACTAGGCCTACTTCTAATAAGCACCGGATTACAAGTTTGGAAGATCTGGCACCTGTTCGATTGAGCATGGTTTGAAATATTCGATTATACAGAATCTTCCCGTCATTCCTTCCGATTGAGATGCTTCTATCTCACTTAAGATTGACTAAGGCGGTGCCGGTTAACCAGTTCCCACACCAACCGCACAACAACAATGGCGACCGAGAGTTTACAGGTAAGAGTAGGTTTGGAGCAGTCACAACATATCCTAGGTATATTCCAGCATATACCTAGGATATGCCAAAAGCCCACGGTTTGTCCCCCTAGGGGCAACCCAAAAAAGAGAAAACAAAGTACAACCTCATCCTAAAGACAAACTGATCATGGAAGAATAGGTCGAAACTCAGTCAAGATTCCTTGCTTCTACCGAATTTGCCGATGCAGTCAGTAGAATTGGATTGTCTAAACCGCATTGCTACTCTGACTATAACCAAACCTATTTCTTTGCTTGAACGGTTATGGCATGGAAGATGCCATGCCGAATCTGTCCTGCACAACCGAGAACAGCGGTTGAAGCCCTAATGCCGCTCACAGAACTCTAAATGCCGTCGTCTGAATGAAGGCTTTTTAAGAATTATTTGATGCCTTTGTGATTTGTGGAATAAGGTTGGTTATTGAGTTTTATTTAAAGTCGTTAAATATGAAGGAATTATTGAACTAAGCATCTATTAAGGACAAGACTCTAGTTTAAAAAAAAAAAAAAACTGTAGTCATAATGGACTAACAACCTGATGCCGTCAAAACCATATATTTGGACAAGTTAGCAAACAAGCTGTAGAGTCACTAGTGGTTTAAATATGCGTCTGAAGGAGAAGAATCTTTAGTTTATAATTTACAGTCATGATGGATTGAAGGATATGTTAATCCCATGTTAATGGCATAAACTGCAAATCAGAGGAACCACATTAATTAGGATGGGTTTGCTAGTCTAACAATGTTTGTTGAGTTATCGCAGAGCATGGACATTACGATGTAAATGAACATCTTATAAAGGAGTGTGAGCGAACTTTGCAAGTTATCTGCAATCCTTTATTTATGAAAATATCTAAAGGTGTCAAGTCCTCTAAATGAATTGAGGCTATTTCTAATAGAATTGAAATGAAAGTCCTTATCTATCAACAGATTGAAGACCTCTAAATGAACTGAGGTTGTTCTTAGTAGAAACGGGAAATTTTTAGCCTGAAGGGCTGGACTTGAAGATTTTTAGCCTAAAGGGCTGGACTTGAATATCTCTGATTGTGGACTCAATCAGGATTGCAACCATGGACTTGGTTGTAGTATATATTTCTAGTTGTGGATTCAACTAGGGTTGCAACCATGGATTTGGTTGTGGTATATATTTCTAGTTGTGGATTCAACTAGGGTTGCAACCATGGATTTGGTTGTGGTATATATTTTTAGTTGTGGATTCAACTAGGGTTGCAACCATGGATTTGGTTGTGGTAGATATTTCTAGTTGAGGATTCAACTAGGGTTGCAACCATAGACTTGGTTGTGTTAAATTTGCCATATAATTCCTTGATCGAGGACGATCAATCCCGGGAAGGGGAGAAATTGATATGGTGGTGCTCGGGGGAGCGGTTCAGGCCAACGCATCTGGAATTAAATATTAATGTGTCAAGGTATTCTAGACCTTAAACTATGGTTTTAAACTACGATGTGAGGGTCATGGTAGGCAATAGATTATTATCTTTGATATTCCTGGCCGAAACCTTGATTCTAAAGATTGTTTACCTTTTTGAAGATATTTTTGGATTAGAAAAAGGTCCTCCCGGAAATAGATCTATCTGTGCCTATAAAAAAAGTAACTGCCTCTCTTATCTCTGATATAGAGTCTTCGGTTGAATTCTGGAGCTGAGTCCTTCTGTCTTGCCTGCGGTCTTAATAGATTAAATCTGTTCTTTGAAGTTGAACTCTTGGATGCGATTGGGAAGGCAAGATAACGATTTCTTGCTGAGCCTGGGCCCGGTTGGGTGGAGAGCTTTGGGCTAAAGACCTGGTTTTAGAATGGTTAATAGTTTCATGTTTAATTTCTGATTTCCGGCTAACTCATGATCTGTATCAAATATTTTCATAGACTAATCAATGGATGTCAAGATTCACCTCGTTTGTAAGGCTTCTTAAATATTCTTGTATATGTATATTGTTGTACATCTTTCCAACATTCTTGTAATTATGAGGTCGATATGATCTTGTAAGACTTTAGAGCCACAAGTACCCCACACTAACAAGTCTAGAAATGACACATTATATCTATAGGTGCTATAGTATTGCCAAGGTTTCTCGTTCTCACACATTAATCTATTTTAGCTTAACATTTTTTGCTTGTTAGAATTGTTATTGTTGCAGTTTGATAATTATTGCTTTAATTCACACGGGGCATCGAGAGCTGTTGGATGGGCATATTTGTAAATTATTCCACGATCTAGACCGTAGATAGCGATCCTCATTTTTAGGGTATGCTTGTGGAAGTTTTGATATACTATATAATAGATAAGATAAGATAAGATAAGATGAATTTTTACGTCCACGGGAACCCAACGGGTTATAGGACGGCACATGCAAGGGCAACAGCCCATCTAAAACCTGGGGACTAGGCCCCATCACCAAACACAATAACCAAATATTAAAAGGCTACCAAGAATAAGATAAGATAATGCTAATGCTAGTGGTAAATTTATGCTTCTAAAATTATCTAGACATAGCCAGTCCAAGGATTGGAAGGCCATTGATCTAGAATAATTGCTGCGCGCCTCCCACAGCCTCGCCCCATTTCTTTGCTTGGGATTTGCCCTCACCTTGCAGAGCTCCTCCTTACGGTTACACAATTGAAGAGGGGAGAGGTCCTCTTGTACTGAGAAACTAGTCCCTCTGAGATGGTTTCCATGCTGAAGAACATGTAAGCGGCTAAGAGTGTCTTGAAATCGAACCAAAAGATGGCGAGGACGATCAGGTCTTGCCGCTCCCACCCTAGTAGCGGAGACAACTCCACCAGCCTTCACATGCATGACATCAGTGAAAAAATGCAAAGCAGCATCCATATAGGGACCTTAAAAAAGGCATTGCAAAATAAGGCAATCTCTATAGGAGCCTTAAAAAAAGCATTGCAAAACCATTGAATATAGACGACTTTTATAGAAGACTCTATAGGGGCCTTAAAAAAGGCATTACATTGTAACCATTGAAATCTGCCACTAAAAGAAATAAGGGTATGTGCACTCTAGATGCACCAATTAGTATGCCTCGCATACATATAAAAACCATAGGGAAAAATGTATAAAAATACAAAAACAACCCCCTATTATTATGCTAGATATTCAACTCAATTCGATTCAATTCTTTTCTTTTTCTTCTAAAGTGAATCGTTTTAGTCAAAACTTTTGGTTTTAAAAACCCTTGAACTTGCTAAGATGAACCATGTCGATGGCATTGATAATATAAGCTCTATAATCATCGTGAATATAAATTTCAAAGCATATTCAACATTGGTAAGGAGTTTGAAATTATTACTTCGTTGGTATATATTGATTCGTTAATACGATTGTTTACTATATTATTTTGTCTTAACTTATTACAAGAAATTTGCGCGGTGCAAGTTCAAGGCAAAGTAAGCTTAGACCAAGAAAGAATTGGCCTTCCATATATCGTTGTGGTTTCCTTTTCTTTAATTCTAGATTCCAATGGTTGTCTAGCCATGTTCACAGTCTTGGAAGTGATGTAACACCCTTGAATCCTTAACAATTCTTAAACATTATCATATAGATCAAACATTCTTACCCTTGAAGGGGTTATTGCAACACCCTTGGATCCTATATTTCATGTTGAGTGGAGAAACTCCCTTTGATGGTTACACTTCAGAGGAAATAAAGGGCAAAATTAAGAATGGTCATGTGGACTTCAGTACCAACCCTTGTTGGGAAGATATTAATTTTCGCGCAATCAATCTCATAATGCGAATGTTGCACATGGAACCCATGAGTAGAATCACCCTTGAAGAGGTGCTGCAACACCCTTGAATCCTCAACAATTGTTGAACATTGTTGTAGGTTCCCCAATAATTCTCAAACATTCTTGTGTATAAATTGGAACATTCTTAATAAAGAAAATGTTGCGCATTTCCATGTAAGTGAAGTAAAATGAAGTTTATTCATGTCTTGGAGAACTGGTTGTAATAAATACTTGTAGTGTGAACAGTCTCAATAAGAATGATCTATGATCTTTAACTGCTTTCGTAAAAGATTCTAGGTGCCGCAATCGAGTGAAGAAAATTTTCTATTATGATCTTATTTTCACACTCTAAATACATGTTGTTCATCTTCACTCCATTATGTGTCACAAGTACACGACGTCTTTGCTCATTTTTTGGTATTTTGGCAATCTACCTATCTCTGTTCTTATAGCCATGGGAGCTTGTCCTAGATCTTAAGATTGTTTTCCGCAAGGATACGGATATGCCAGCATGTGATCTTGATCACCATATATTTCAAGCTCATCCTTGACCTTTTTTGTTCCCACAGAAGCAACAACACATTCTCCTAAGGTGCCTTTTACATTTGTATTCTTTCATGCTTTATATTTATTCAGAATAAGGTCCTACCACATCAAGCATTACACGTGAACTCAATAATGAGACTGTGATGTATAAACATTTTTTTTAGAACCTAATATGTTATGAGATTGTCCATTTTGCCTTGTCTATAATTTGTACTTTGTTATAATGGTTGCACCTTGTTCATCTCCAACTTTGTGTAACATTAGAGGAAATTATCGAATTGTTGTTCATCCCTAATTTTGTGTAGAATTAAAGGAAAATATTGCATTGTTATCCATTATCTGGTCTACAAGGATCAAGCGCCTCGTTTTACAATGGTTGAGAACCGTATGTTGATGGAATTGCAAAAATTGGGTTTTTGTGGATGGGGAACCTTTAAATACGGGATGGGCAGAGTTAGAACTTTCATGTACTGTTGGTATTTTGGCTAGATAGGCAATGAGATTCTTGGAGTTTCTTTTTTTTTTTTTTCTTTTTTCTTTTTTTTTTTTTTTTTTGTTAGGCAAGCGCTGGTTTAGCCGGATTGTGGCAGCAGTCCTAGCTCTATGGAGATTGTATTTCAATATGCTTCTACCTTGAATCTGTGGTGTTCGCTGGTATTTATTTTGTGTGTAAGTTTGCCGGTTTGGCCAAACATGTGGTGCTCCTTGCCCTTTTGTTGTGTAACTTGTTGCTGCCTTGTTCAAGATGCCGGTTCCTCTTTCTAATAGGAAGCCATGCAGCGAACTTGGTTTGGAGATATGAGTTTTTGGCTTGTAGTGTTTGTTTTCATATGCTTGCAATGGGTTCCCTGAGGAACAAGGTACAGTGGCTCCTGATCTGGTCAAAATTGCTAGGCCTGAGAACCCAATTGGTACAAGAATGATCTCTTGTACCTCCATGCCTTCTCTTGATCACCATGATCCTTCTCGTCATGTTAATCAATATGTCAGCTTCCGTCTTCATGTGATCCTAGACCCAAATGTTCGTATACTCGAAATTGAGAAGCTGCTGAATGTAGACAATTTGTGTGGTAGATTGCCTGATTTTGTGAGGCAATTGTCTAATACTACTGCTGCATAGACCTTTGACTCATTTGCATGGACGTTGTGAAAGGAGAGCATTTGTGAGCCAGGCAATCATAATCAGCCCGCCCTTAGCAGAGCAAGGGCGACGATGTATAGAAATATACGGAGCCATGATATGCTCTGGCATTCGCAGATGAATGGCCATCTGAATGATACTGAGCTGTGGTCTCTTTTTTTCTTTTGATCTTGTGTATTAAGTTTTGATTTAAGTTGTGTGGTTTTGTTTACTTATTGTGGTGGCGAGGTGATGTGGCCATCACAATATATTGATGTTTTGAGAGTATGGTGGCGAGGTGATGATGCCACCATATATGTTCCTTGTGTGCCATGATCAGAAAGAATTCATGTGTTTTTAATTTTGAGGATATGATATTAATGACTTGAAAAAAACCTGCTTGAGGTTGGAGATGGGAATGAGATGTAGAGTACGTGAAATTGGTGTGAATTTGTAGGTGGCATTGGATTTCGGAAAGGTGGATTCTTGGAGCTCCAAGAAAATGCACCAGATAGTATGATTTCAATTTTCAAGCTCGAAAGACCATGCTTGACTTTGATTCCCAAGGAGCTTTTTAGTAACTGTGAATTGCTGATGTTGGAGTGAAACTGATATTGGCTACTTATTAATCACAACTAGTATTGTTAATTATTTGAGTTAGAGGTATGTATTTTGATGTGGGAATTAGATTTAGGTTGACCATTATATATTCAGTACATATGCTTTTTTTTGGGACATGTTTTATACGCCTCATATTCTAGTTCTAGGGTTCCCATTGTGATGGCTCGAATGTAGTGTCAGATGGCATATTCTAGATTGGTTCTGGCCTAAAGGACCAGGACCAACCTAGAATATCCTGACCCTTTGGACCAGGACCTCATCAACTACTAGTATGCCAAATGTTCTTATTACTAAATCCTGGTCGTTCGGGCTAGGACCGACCTATAATATACCATCTGACACTAAATTCTAGCCACCACAATGGAAACCATAGGATTGGAATATGAGGCATATATATTATGCCAAAAAAAAAAAAAAAAAAAAAAAAAAAAAAAAAACCTTATGCATTGAATATATAATGGTCAACCACAATGTATCTGCATCAAACATACATATCTCTAGCTCAAATATACATTAATAATACTACTTGTAATGAATAAATAGCTAATATCAGTTTCACTCCAACATCAATAATTCACAGTTACTCATAAGCTCCTTGGGAATCGAACCCAATAATGGTCATCGATCTTGAAAATTGAAGTCATATCTGATACCTTTGCTTGGTGCTTCAAGAGTCTGACTTTCCAGAATCCAATGCCACCTGCAAATTCACATCAATTTCATGTACTCCACATCTCATTCCCATCTCCAACCTCAAGCGAGGTTTTCCAAGTCATTAATATCACGTCCTCAAGAATAGAAACACATGAGTTATTTTTTATGATAGCACACAAGGAATATGTATGGTGGGTGTCATCATCTCGCCACTATACTCTCAAAACATCACCATCTTGTGATGGTTCCTGTTGATCCTTAACCTGGCTTAAGAGTCAAACACAAGAAGCCAACTTGAAACCATGATCAAGTTGGGATTAGAACCTCCAGATCACTTAAGACAATCAGTCTTTACAAGAAGAAACTACTGAAATAGCTCAAGAATGTAAGTTCATACCTTTCCCATTTCCAAAAAAAGATAGCAGTACTCAAACTAAGGTGGCTTGTAGGGATGGATTGATTTTTCTATTTTGTTTTTTTCTACATGCTTAGAAAAGTATATTGGATGATGAGGTAAAAATCCTGACCAAGTCAGAACTTAGATCTGTGAGATTTTCGAGCTCAAAGTTGAGTCAATTTTTGGTCAATGGAAGTCAAACTATAGAACAGTGATTAGAAAACTTGGATCTTGAGTTGCTGGACAAATTTTTGATAGATTCCAAAGCCAATGTGTGAAAAAAGTAGCAAAGATGAGGGGCAAGGGCTCACATTGCAATTTGAATTACCAAAAGTATTTTTTTGGTACTAGTTTTGCAAAAATCAGTCAAGAATTGTATCAGACAGAGTGTCTAATTTTGTAATTCGAACTGGGGTGGATAGTTTTTGGAAATTTTTAAATACACAGGTGCTAATAGATGTAAAGATATAGGGCAACTTGTCTAACACAAGTTTTGAGGTAGGGGGTATTTTTTTGGAGAACGTTTTGAATGGCAAAATCTCTAAAATCATAACAAAAAAGATTTGAACACTTAGTAGGCAATTTTCATTGATAGGAAAGTCATACAGCTCAAGATAATATCATAGGGGATGTAATCAGGTCATTAAACAAATCACAGGGTTATCAAATAATATCAGGAAAAAATCTTTCATTCAGATCTTTGCAAATCCAAATGAGGAGTGCTCAACAGTTTCAAAACTATTCAGATATTGCTCAACATAAATCAATGTCGAGTCTGAATGCGTCTGAGCCTTCAAAATATTTTTGTGAATGTTTCCCCAGTATATAGTTTTCATTTTTCAAAATTTGGCATCTTAGGGCTCAAATTTAGGCTCAATCTTCTCCATATGCATTGAAGCTATGAATAGGTAGGTTTTAGAGTTAATGGAGCTAAATCCGGCGTGATGCATGAAAGGTTTTTTGTTTAATATAAACTTAGTTGAACTTGATGGCAAATATAGGCAACTACTTGAATTACAATATAACAACACCTTAGACAATGGTAAACGGCTTTCCTTAAAATGAACTTCACATTCGTTTTACATTACCAGCATTTTCGGCTAGTTAACGACCTCCATTACATACCCATTATCATACAATTCCATCCGGAAGCTCAACCAATCTGCTCGGCTATCTCATCCGCCTATGTCGATTCAAAATCCGGGGCAGATCCAATCGTTCTGCCTAGTTCTATCTAACTATAGAATACACCTGAACCCATGATACTGTTCATGCTATTCTGGTTCATATCGTAACCATTATCCTTTAGATAAATTGAATATCAATAGTCCATGATTCCACAAATATGACATGAACTACCTCTCACATTAAACTTCACAGCTCCCCTTTCGTGTCATATTTCTGATATCTAGTACTCCCATGGACTTCCTCAGTTCTGCAAATCTTCTATCTCGTAAGGGCTTTGTCATTATATCTGCCACTTGGTTTTCTGTATTCACATATGTAACAATTATTTTTCCTTTTTCCACTGCTCTTCTGATGAAATGTTTTTTCATTTCAATATGTTTCGTCCTTTCATGAAGTACTGGATTCTGTGTTAGGAGAGTGCAACTTTTGTTATCACATTTTAGCTCTGTTGGTTCTTCACAACTGTTATTCAGATCCTTTAACAACCTTCTCAACCAAATAATTTCTTTGGCTGCTAGTGTTGCCGCTGCATATTCGGCTTCTGTGGAGGACAAAGCTATGGCTCCTTGTTTTTTACTTTTCCATGAAACACTAGCACCTCCAATTATCATTAAGTATTCTGACGTGGATTGTCTTGTATCAATATCACCAGCCCAATCTGAATCTGCAAATGCTTTCAGAATCACATTATCAGAATTATATACAAGCCCGAAATCTATGGTTCCTTTCAAGTATCTGAGTACTCTTTTCGCCGCTATCCAGTGTGATCTTCCTGGATTATTATTAAATCTGCTCAGCATGTTTACAGCAAATGATATATCGGGCCTTGTTCCATTCGCTACATACAATAAGCAGCCTATCAACTGCTGATATGGTACGTTTTGCATATCCAGAATTTTAGCCTCAGTTTTAGGTCCCATGTCTTTTGTTAGTCTGCAGCCTGGCACAATCGGAGTTTTAGCAGCTTTGCATTCCTGCATACCAAATCTTTTTAACATACTTTCAATGTTCCTTTTCTGATTTAAACATAGCTTCTTGGCTTCAAGAAATCTTGTTACCTCCATTCCTAGAAACTTTTTTAACTCCCCCAGATCTGTCAACTTGAATTTCTGCTTTAGTATCTCCTTGCAGTGGCTTAGTACTTTTTCAGATGTGGCACACATTATACAATCATCTACATATAGAGCCATGACGCAATACTCATTTCCATCACAGTAAATGTATAAGTTACCATCTGCTTCTAATTTTCTGAATCTTTGCTCTCTTAAATATTTATCCATACATCTGTACCATTGTCTGAGTGCCTGTTTCAGTCCGTAGACTGCTTTTTTCAGTCTCCATACCTTATTTCCAGCATGCTCAAATCCTGGGGCTTGTTGCATGAAAATCTCTTCATCTAGTTTAGCATTTAAGAACGCAGTGGATACATCCATATGATGAATTTTGAGTTTTCTTGCATTCGCCAGTGCAAGCATTAATCTAATGCTTGAAAGCCGTACTATAGGCGAAAAAGTTTCTTGATAATCAATTCCCTTTTTCTGGCTGTATCCCTGTGCAACAAGTCTGGCCTTGAATTTACAAGTTTTGCCATCTATTCCTGGTTTGATTTTAAAAATCCATTTGCAGCCCACTACATTTTTTCCTTCTGGTTTTTCTACAACATCATACGTACCCGTTCTTTTGAATGATTCCATTTCTTCTTGCATTGCCTCTCTCCACATTTGTGCATCCTGGCTAGCAAGTGCCTCTTCTATAGTTTGTGGCAGACTATCATCCAAGGCAACTTGTATATCCGCTGCTATCTCCAATCTTTTACTTCTTCCTTCTTCGGATCTGCCATATTTTTCTATTTCAAGATTGGCTTCCTCTCTTAAAATTTCAGCTTGGGTTCTCCTTCTTTTCTTTACCATGTTTTCGTTTTCGATTACTTCCTCTTGCATACTTTGCTGCTCTTCATTTGCCTTTTCTTCTTCATCTGTATTTGGCTTATTAATTGAAGTCACCTGCTCGTCATCATCATCCAACAAGGTTCTGATACTTTCATTGGCATCCTTTGAGTTCATTTTCCGCCTTGTCATTTCTCCTTAGTTCTATTGCATGCTTACTTTCTAGATATTCTTTAAAAACGATTGACTCATCAAAGGTTACGTCTCTGCTTACAAAAATTTTCCTGCTCAATGGCTCGTATAACCTGTAACCTTTGCTTTCCTGATCATATCCAACAAGGAATGTAACACGAGCTCTGTCATCTAATTTTTTCCTTAGCTCTTCTGGAATATGCATATATGCAAGACACCCAAATACTTTCAGCCGATCAAAGTTTATCTTTGTCTTTGACCAAAGTTCTTCAGGCAAGGCATAGTTTGAGCTTACGGAGCAGAGTTTATTTTGAATATAGACCACCGTGCGAATTGCCTCTTCCCATAGATAATTGGGCAGTCCAGTATGCTTCAATAATGCCCTTACAGCATTTAACAAAGTCCTGTTCTTTCTCTCTGAGATTCCATTCTGCTGAGGCGTGTAAGAGCATGTAAGTTGCCTCTTTATTCCGTGGAATTTACAGAAACTTTTGAATCTTTGAGAGGTATACTCACCACCTCTATCAGATCTTAGACAAACCAGCTTTTTTCCTGTTTCCCTTTCACTTTCGAGCACAAAATTTTTGAATACATCATAAGCTTCATTTTTATTTTTCAGCAAATATATTTTTGTAAATCTTGAAAAGTCATCCACAAATGTAAGAAAGTACCTTTTTCCTGTTTTACCTTGCACATTTATTGGGCCACAAATATCAGAGTGTACCAGTTTTAGGACATCATCCGCTCTCTTCTTATTCCTGTGAAAAGGTAGCCTGCAGTGCTTGCCTAGCATGCAGCCATAGCAAGTAAATTTCTTTTTGTCATTATGATAAGTTCCCATAATGTATTTCCTCTTGATCATCTCTTCAATACACTTTAAATTTACATGCGCAAGCCTTTCATGCCATACTTCAATAGATGGAGCATCTGCTGCAATATTTACAGAGGGCATAGGAACCGCAGTATCAATGAGTACTTCTTGACAATTTAGCTCATACAAATTACCAATTCGTGTACCAAGAAAAGCAACTTTATTACTTTTCCAAATCTTACAAAGTCTTTTGTCAAAAACAACAACAAAGCCAAGATCTGCTAGTTGGCTTACAGAAACAAGATTTCTTAATACGCCAGGCACACAAAACACATTATGTATATCTACTGGTCTGCCTTCAAGATTGAACAGCTGCAATAGTCCTTCAGACTCTACGGGCTGAATTCTCCCATCTCCAAACAACAAATGCATTAGAAGCTGGCCTAGCGGATTTACAAGCATTAAACAAAGTATCACATACCTCAGTGTCATGCTTCTCACTTTCATCTTCTTCTATTTCCACTTCTTCTGTGGCCACATTTACATTGGCTGGTCTGCCACCTCTTCTTCCTCTTCCTCTATATCTGCCACCTCTGCTGTCAGGCCTACCTCTTCTTCTTCCTCTTCCTCTAGCATTCATTATTGGGCTAGAACAAGTAGTAGACAGATGGCCTAATCCTCCGCAGTTGTAGCATGACACTGGTTTTCCAATTTTTGGACAGTTAATTTTAACATGTCCACTTTCTCCACACACAAAGCAAGGACCTACCAGTCCTTTCCCCTTAATTTCCAAGCTGTTTTTGAATTTTTTTGCGAGCAGCACATCAGCAGACTCGCCCTCTTCCTCTGTCAGAAGCTTCTTTTGCTCAATGTCTGTGCGAGCCATACGCTCAGCATGCTGCCTGTCTCTGGCAACATTTCTTATAAGGGTTGATAGCTGTTCCATAGAGGAAAACATTCTTGAGATATCTAAGACTTGATGGTCTGATGTAATAGTTTCTCCAGCTGCTGTAAGATCTGCACAAAGTGTATCATATTTCTGAAATAGCTCAGTCAGACTGATTTTTCCATCATATTTCAGCTTCTTTATCTCACTTTCCAAAACATCTATTTGAGATGAGTTTTTTGTTTGATATGTTTGTAGCAAGTACTGCCACATTTCTCTAGGTCCCATTCCTATTAAATTGAGCATAATGCCAGGAGCAAGCTTGGACCTGATTATTGCTTTAGCTTCACTTTCTCTAGTTTTATTGTCAACAGCAACTTCTCGCCCTGAGGTTGCAGGACTACTTACATTACTAGTGCCTATCTGTACCCCTGCTGTTGGGCTAGCACTAGAAGAGGAGTCTGCTGCACCTGTGTTGCCTGAAACGATTGAGCCTGCTGATGGATCTACTAGGTCCCATAGACCTTCAAACTCTAGCACTTCCATAATATTCTCTTTCCAAATCTGAAACCCATAATCTCCTTTGAACACTTCAATTCATGTCAGAAGTGTAGCACCAAATCGTGTTGCCATATTTGCAATGTGGCTCTGATACCACTGAAAGGTTTTTTGTTTAATATGAACTTAGTTTCTCTTGATGGCAAATATAGGCAACTGCTCTAATTACAATATAACAACACCTTAGACAATGGTAAACGGCTTTCCTTAAAATGAACTTCAAATTCGTTTTACATTACCAGCATTTCCGGCTAGTTAACGACCTCCATTACATACCCATTATCATATAATTCCATCCGGAAGCTCAACCAATCTGCTCGGCTATCTCATCCGCCTACATCAATTCAAAATCCGGGGCAGATCAAATCATTCTGCCTAGTTCTATCTAACTATGGAATACACCTGGACCCATGATACTGTTCATGCTATTTTGGTTCATATCGTAACCATTATCCTTTAGATAAATTGAATATCAATAGTCCATGATTCCACAAATATGACATGAACTACCTCTCACATTAAACTTCACAGCTCCCCTTTCGTGTCATATTTCTGATATCTAGTACTCCCATGGACTTCCTGAGTTCTGCAAATCTTCAATGCAAGCAGTTTTTCAAGTTTAGGGTTCGTCCGACAGTATTTTCGGGAAAACTCGCGATACGATCTGTGTAGTTTTGCTTGTATATACCAAAATATTCCCGTATTTCATAGTTTTTCTTATTGTTCTATTTCCGGGTATTCGTTGATATGCATATTGGTAGGTTGATGTTCCCATTTAATATTTTATCAGCTGACACATTTTGGGTTGCTTGAAGAGACATGTTGATTCCCAGCAACTTGATTATTGATGAAGTGCTGATCATATCAAGTATTTTGTAGATTTGACCTCCGCTTCTAAGTTTCTTGACCATGTCCATCAACCTGACCTCGTATTTTACCTCGGCCTTCTCGACAACGACCTTATCATCATTTCCCTATCATCCTAGCTTTCATGTATATCGCTCATCAAACCATGTCCTTTCCTCCCTTTGATCTCATTTGGTTCGTCGGTATCTTTCTGCCATTGGTTTAGATCCACCACAATATGGGAAGCATGTAGCTTGTAAAGGTGGTGGTAGAGCAGCCGCAGCTAATGCAATGCGCGATTCTGTTCCTCTGCGATACGGATGCTTAGCTTGTTTATGTTCTGTTTATGTTTTGCTAGTATGGCATAGGGCATTAATGTATTCATTATAGTATAGCAAATCTTTTATATCTCGGCGTCCATCTCGAACCTTATTCTCATCCCGATTGGGATTTCGTCTTCGACATCGTCTCACCCCTTTCTCGCCATAGACTATCCCCGCATGCTTATGTCAACTTTGCCTTTGAAGTTAGCTGCTTATGTATCACACGGCCTTGAATTTGATTTAGTCCTTGGCCTTCCCCGTGGATTGGGCTTGTTTTCTTCTTGTTCTCCATTTTTTCGCAGAAGATAATTAGTGTACAAGTGTGGTTGTGAAAATTGTCGATTTCAAACTGGGCGCAAACTGAGTGTAACTTTTTGGAAGGTTTATTTCCTTAGGGTTTTATGGAGTTTTTTGTTTTCCGAGAAATCAAGTTAACTAGCTATTTCGTCAATCATACCATCTACAACGTTTTTACTACTACCTAGAGTTGCAATTCTTTAACGCTGATCGTTGGACCTCTTAAGGCGTTCTTTCATAGGATTGTACCTTTTCTCTTAAGACATTCAACTCTCCTTCAAATGGCACACATCTTTCTAAAAAGAATGCATAATGTGCTACATTGCATGAGACATATGTTCAATTTTCTAGACTTAATATGGCTAACATATGCTCTATAATGTCCTTCACATATGCTTTTATAAATTGAACCTTCTATTTTTATTGAGACATTAAAAAAAAAAAAAAAAAAAAAAAAACCCAAATCTGAAACCAGACTTCCAAACTTAATACTTCCCTTTGAAAATACTAAGTCTGCCTTTAGCAGTCCTAGACAAAATGACAGGAACATTTTACTAGGCCAAGAAAAGGACATTAAATAATTTTTACCATTATACCCTTTACTTTGAAAATTATTCATTCAAACTTATTCCAAATTCATATAGTTACATAAAAGTAAACAGTAGCATACTGTTTTCAGAAATACACATTTCTAAGAACATCTTAGGACAGTAATAAAACATATAAATGCGTTCCAGATATAGATCTTGTTCTCCCATAGGAATAATCTTACTTGAAGACTTGTATTGCTTGAACCATCAGCTTAGACAAATAGATACATCAAAGCATGGAGCAAGAAACCTGGTTACCTGCAGTAAACCAGCCAAAAATTAGCCTAAGAAGGGTAATAATGACAGCACTGACAGGTAAGCATTAGGTTTCTTGGGTTATCCCCTTCACCATGTTTAAAAAGATGCACCATAACATAGAGCATGTCAAAGCACAATAAAGGTTAGAAAACAGCTATATTACAATGGTTGCTCCATTAATATCCCTGTTCTTAATCTGGAGTATATCAGTTCCATTTTCCTATTGGAATTCAAAGGCAACCAGACCTTAACATTTAGCATTCAAATTATATCTACAAAACTATGCAGGATGCTAATATCCAGTATTTCTCACATAAATGCAAGCTAGTATATTAAGGTTCATAAAATCGTTAGTACCCATCCACTAGAAATCTGCAAACATCAAGTGATTCTGAGTCTCTACGAGTTTTACCAATAACGCATGTATGTAACTCAGTAAGATTACATCATATCCTAATTATGTTGAACAGGTTAAAGACCAGAGCAGATCCAACAAGTAGATCATAGATACTCAGCATATAGTTTCGTTATTGTGGCAGAGTTCACATCAGATCTATTCCTGCACCCAAACACATCCCAAAATGCAGCTATACTTATATCAACTAGACCAAAAACTAAACATGATCTATTCTCCTAAGGGAGGAATAATTAACTCCACATGGCCAGGTCCATTAAGTAAAACAGCAATTATTTCATAAAGTGCAGCCAGAAGAGGCCATTGATGTATATTCAACTGTTTAACACAGTATTCTGCCTTAGCAAGATGTAACTTCTAAAATATTAACTCATCCAAAGACATAAGCCTGCATAATCAAATAAGGAAAAAAGATGCAGAACCAGCCATGCCAAACCTGAATAGTTTTCGCTCCATTGGGAATCCCGTTGTGTTATTTAGCCACTGCTCCATTCCAGTGCCATTTTTGGAGTCAACCTCCTTGTTGCAAGGGATTTCACCTTCAATCTCTTTCTGGTGGCAAGCTCGAACAGTAGAAAATGCACGCATTCACACTCCACACATATACAAGATCAGCTAGCACTCTTGTAATTTCCCTGCATGAATAGCTTCATGTATGCCCAAGCCGGAACTGTACCAAGCGTCGGCATTCATGACGGATTGCCGAAACATCCTGCTCTGCTGCCGTCTTCTGTAGACGGCTTTGATAAACAAACCCTAGAGGTCGTTGCTGGAAACCCTAGAAAGTGTTTTAGGTCTTCAAGAGATATTCGAATATATCTAAAATGATCAAAATCAACCACCATTTCACTACAATAAAGGTATAACCATATTGCATCATTACTAACGTATGTTTCCATTGTGTTAGAAGGGATACGCTTCCACCTTTAACTACTTAATCATACTTCAAACCTCATGGTAATATGATAGAAATACAAGGGCATATAATAAAAATAACATGGCATTGCATAAGACAAGCATAGCGCTGCATTGAAAGTACAGGTCATACTGCATCTTTAAACTGTAAGACATCTAATTATATTGTGCTAGGGATATGCTTCCCTCCTTTACCAAGCAACACATATACCTCATAATGTTGCAGGCCTCATGGTATTCTGATCCAAACATGATCTATAATAAAAAATCCTTCCTCCGACCGTTGTTCGGGGGACCATTGCTAGTTTGGGATTTTATCCAAATCCACAACTACAATTCTTACAGCAAGGAGTGCAGGACCTTGCTGTAATGCAAAGGTCCTGCCCTCACAATGCTTCCTTATTGCACTTTTTCTTTATGTATACAACAGCAAAGCAAATGGTTCCTACTTCTTACCGCAATGATTGTACAGTATGTATAATATTCCATAGTTTGTGCAGCAGCCCGAAATACTTGTAATCCTTCAAATTTCCAAGGCAAACTGGTATCGCTTAAGTATCTTAGGAATAGAATAATAGTTCAGAAACATTGTTCTCCTGCAGGTTCATTGGAACACTCCTGTAAATCTCTGGGATATAATTTACCACCATTGCACAAGCCAGAATCTGAGATATGATCTATTCCATGGCAAATGCCAAAATCTGGAATATGATTTATCCCATTGGCGAATGCCCTTCTTAGTTATGCGCAGCCGCATGGTAAGTTGGTTTATACGACCAGCAGTTCCTCCATCTATTTTTTTCATAAACATAGGCAAATGCATTAGAATAAGTTTTTCCTGTAATATTTGCCCAAATGCATTAGAATAAGTTTTTCATGATACTTGAATAAAATGAGCTCTTTGATCCAATAGTTATTCATCAATTCTGACCTCAGCCTATAATCACAAGCAAATGCATTAGAACAAGTTTTATTCCTGTAGTACTAGTCCAAATCTTGGTTTCTAGTATAACTAGAAAACTGAGTTTAACAAAAAAACCCCAAATCTGAAACCAGACTTCCAAACTTAATACTTCCCTTTGAAAATACTAAGTCTGCCTTTAGCAGTCCTAGACAAAATGACAGGAACATTTTACTAGGCCAAGAAAAGGACATTAAATAATTTTTACCATTATACCCTTTACTTTGAAAATTATTCATTCAAACTTATTCCAAATTCATATAGTTACATAAAAGTAAACAGTAGCATACTGTTTTCAGAAATACACATTTCTAAGAACATCTTAGGACAGTAATAAAACATATAAATGCGTTCCAGATATAGATCTTGTTCTCCCATAGGAATAATCTTACTTGAAGACTTGTATTGCTTGAACCATCAGCTTAGACAAATAGATACATCAAAGCATGGAGCAAGAAACCTTGTTACCTGCAGTAAACCAGCCAAAAATTAGCCTAAGAAGGGTAATAATGACAGCACTGACAGGTAAGCATTAGGTTTCTTGGGTTATCCCCTTCACCATGTTTAAAAAGATGTACCATAACATAAAGCATGTCAAAGCACAATAAAGGTTAGAAAACAGCTATATTACAATGGCTGCTCCATTAATATCCTTGTTCTTAATCTGGAGTATATCAGTTTCATTTTCCTATTGGAATTCAAAGGCAACCAGACCTTAACATTTAGCATCCAAATTATATCTACATAACTATGCAGGATGCTAATATCCAGTATTTTTGACATAAATGCAAGCTAGTATATTAAGGTTCATAAAATCGTTAGCACCCATCCACTAGAAATCTGCAAACATCAAGTGATTCTGAGTCTCTACGAGTTTTACCAATAATGCATGTATGTAACTCAGTAAGATTACATCATATCCTAATTATGTTGAACAGGTTAAAGACCAGAGCAGATCCAGCAAGTAGATCATAGATACTCAGCATATAGTTACGTTATTGTGGCAGAGTTCACATCAGATCTATTCCTGCACCCAAACACATCCCAAAATGCAGCCATATTTATATCAACTAGACCAAAAAATAAACATGATCTATTCTCCTAAGGGAGGAATAATTAACTCCACTTGGCCAGATCCATTAAGTACAACAGCAATTATTTCATAAAATGCAGCCAGAAGAGACCATAGATGTATATTCAGCTGTTTAACACAGTATTCTGCCTTAGAAAGATGTAACTTCTAAAATATTAACTCATCCAAAGACATAAGCCTGCATAATCAAATAAGGAAAAAAGATGCAGAACCAGCCATGCTAAACCTGAATAGTTTTCGCTCCATTGGAAATCCCGTTGTGTTATTTAGCCACTGCTCCATTCCAGTGCCATTTTTGGAGTCAACCTCCTTGTTGCAAGGGATTTCACCTTCAATCTCTTTCTGGTGGCAAGCTCGAACAGTAGAAAATGCAAGCATTCACACTCCACACATACACAAGATCAGAACTAGCACTCTTGCAATTTCCCTGCATGAATAGCTTCATCTATGCCCAAGCCGGAACTGTACCAAGCGTCGGCAATCATGACGGATTGTCAAACATCCCCTCTGCTCTGGGCCGTCTTCCTCGTAGGCGGCTTTGATAAACAAACCCTAGAGGTCGTTGCTGGAAAACCCTAGAAAGTGTTTTAGGTCTTCAAGAGGTATTCGAATATATCTAAAATGATCAAAATCAACCACCATTTCACTACAATAAAGGTATAACCATATTGCATCATTACTAACGTATGTTTCCATTGTGTTAGAAGGGATACGCTTCCACCTTTAACTACTTAATCATACTTCAAACCTCATGGTAATATGATAGAAATACAAGGGCATATAATAAAAATAACATATATTGTGCTAGGGATATGCTTCCCTCCTTTACCAAGCAACACATATACCTCATAATGTTGCAGGCCTCATGGTATTCTGATCCAAACATGATCTATAAAAAAAAAAAAAAAAAAAACCCTCAAAGACCCAAAACCCCACGACTGGTTTTCTCGGCCTGGACCTGCGATCTAGCAGCTCGATCCAGCAGGGCCAATTTTTGCAAGTAAAACATGACAGGAGGATTTGCATGTTATTTTCGTATCTCTAGTTTTGAATGCTGGTTTGTGAATCCCGGTTGTAGGTGTTTGAGAGCTCATGCTTATACATAGTGAACTAAGATTTTTCAGAGCAGAAGTTTATGTATGGATAAGGTTGTCATGAGAAAATTTGATTCAAGCCGTTGTTAATATCGGAGGAGAATCGATACGAAAGCATGAGCATAGACCAGGACCATCATAACCCTTGTTATGAATCACCGCTAGTGCTACATAATTTGAAGTACACATGGCATTATGCAACAATCCATCTTCCCGTAATTGTTCTGGTTGTCCACTCAAGCCAAAGTAAGAAAATTTTAAGTTGCTATGGCAGAGTAGAGGTGGAAAATAGAGCAGCTGTGGCAGTACTGCACCGCATCAATGAGCTGCTGGGAGAAATTAAGTCTAAATCTTCTGTGATAGATTAAGTTCAAATACTTACTATGCATCATTTTGTATTTAACATTGCATCATTTTGTATTTAACTTCATAATCCAGAGACATGTAAACATTACAGGTGAAATGCCATCTTGAACCAGTCCACACGGATCAAAATTCTGCTCAAATTAATGTTTAAGATGATGCACGATAAGATATCACTGGTTTTATTAGTTTCAAATATCACTGACTCTCTACTTTCTGCTTTATGATTCAAAGAAGAAATGTCATCACTGCTAGTTAAATTTACGAACTACGACTACAGAAGATTTTGATCCTCAAGATAGGTTCACATGCTGATTAGGGTCGTGAAAGCTATATACACTACATGGGATAATAAATCATCTTTAAAAACACTTACAAATATTGGTAACTACCAAGATTCTGCCAATGGTAGCTGATTAGGTACAAAAACTTCTTCAATTACAAGCAAATTTAGGTAATACAAAATCTGTCTGAATTAGAAATAAACAGCATAATATGGAAGACCATATCCTTCCAAACGATTCCAAGAAGTGCACATATATAAATATCTCAATCCTACACTTCTGATATCTCAATCCTGCACTTCTGAGCATCTTTTCTTTCTTGCAAAAAGATTGCTCAACTATGAAAATACATCACAAAAGGGGTAAAGGCTATCAAAATTCCTGCCTGAACACACTCCTGTAGTTACTATATCCATGGCATCATGTTTTGTGTAAATAATTTCTTTTACTTGAGAAGCATCATGAATGCCACTATATTCCGCATACAACACTATTTACAACGATATCTGATATGAAGTCATTTTCCAAAACTGAAATGTTGATGCATTGCCTCTACCAGGCAGTACAGAAGTCTTTTAACGGTACAAACTTCAGGAGGAACTGATATTGCAATTTTCAAGATGTGAAAGTCTTATTATGTTTCAAGAACCTTGGTATCCCATGATGATTCAATAAAATCGGACCTTATAATTTCAGGCAGGGGTAATTAGAAGTCTCATATGAAAGTAATTAAAATGCAGCACATGCTCTAACATTGTTTTCATAATATACCTTGCGGATTTCTCTCCCAATTTGACAATTATAAGTCAGATGGTAGTCCAGCCAAACATGCAAGCAATGTGAAAACATTCAAAACTGCGTCGTGGCAGTCCTGGATAATTCTGAAGTACTAAATTCCATCATCTACTAAGCCTACATGACTTATTGCAGTAAGAACACCAAGCCATATTGCATCATTTAGTTTTATACTACAGTTTCGCATGTCAATGTATTTCTGCACAACTAATCCAGCCTCTGCATATGCCATGATTATTGCACTCCATGATACTAGTCTAGGTACGAAAACATGTCAAAGACCTGACAAACCTCCCCTCCGACATTTGGCATACATGTCAACAAGTGCTTCTCACAACAATATCAGACTGCAGCCCAATATAGGAAATCTTTTCATGCATGTACCTGCCTTGTTCTATGCCATTTGCATTGCAGCATGGCCTTTGTCAGCTTGGCAATACCCAGTAATTGTTGAATTCTAGGATATCACATCCCAATAAGGCGAGTCTGTCAAACACTCTGGTAGCTTCCCCCATGCTTCTACAGATAAGTATCAACAAGGCTGGAGAGGCATTATGCCCTCAGACTGAATCCCGTCAAAGACCTCTCGACAACACATCCTTTACCATGCTGGGCATGAAGTGATGGCAATTGACGACACTGTATTTATGTTAAGTAAACTCTTACAAATTCTGCAAGATTCTCCAAAGCTGCTACACTTGATATTTATATCTATTATGGCACTCACAATGACAACATCAAGTATAATTCCACTCCGATCTGACCTTCCCTGCTCTATGGCACCGATATTACCAATGCTTACAATGCTTTCAAAATGGTTAAGAATGTGGCCTTGCTTGGCTTGCGGCCTTTGCCTTCCATGTTATGAAAACAGTCTAGGACAAGGCCTTCTTCCTCAAATTGAGTATAACCTGCAATCATTCTGTCCCCATGATATCACATTTTGTCTCTTCAAATTAGACTCTGCATGCCTCAAGCTCCCACGTCTAGCATATGTATGAACAAGGGCATTTTCCATAACAATATCTGATTCAACATGCTAATAATTTAATCAACATTTTCAAAGACTAGATAGACAAAACAGAAGAAGATACTGTTTTTTTAAGATGTAAGCTAGCATATCCCAAAGCACTAATGTGTTGATGCTATGTCAACTACTTTATGATTACTGGACCAACCAGATAAAGAAATACGTGTAGAAACAACATTTTCAGCACTTGTAACTTAAAATAAGACTGTTACTAAAATGTTTGAGTAACTTGTGTGTTTGCTATCACCCATCTTGATTTACGTTTGTGCTTAAGGCAATCACCGCTAAATGACATTTAGACAAAGTTCACATCTCTATTGGTTTTTAGCATTAGGCATAAGGATCTTTACCTCAGCATTATGATGCGCTTGCACAATCTGCGGTTGCCGAAGCTTGGGATCCAGAAATCTTTTGTTCACCTATTCTTTTAAAGTCCTTATCTCCAAGTTTGAGGCATCCTCTGCTAGACTATCATTGCAATATTAAGCTGCCTCCAAAAGCCCTAGCATCTGCCATTAAATACAGGGTCTTTATCGACAAACCAGCACGTTGCCCCACGAAGTTCCCGTCTAAACCTATATACTGCACCTAAACCTGTATGCTTCTAGCATAAAACTTCAACATTATACTTAGCAAAAGACCTGGACACCATCTGTTATAGCTACAGCCAAGATCTAAGACATGTGATGCCTAAGGTAAGCCTACAGTAGATGTCCAGTTTGAAGATATTCCAGTGCAGCATAGCTCGCAGTCACAACAATATGGAAAGTCCATCATTTTGGCCTTTAGTTATGCTAGTTGGACTGGAAAGCATGATTTAGCAGCAATAGCCCTTTCAATATTCAAAAAGGTAACATACATACCACTGTAGAGACATGACTATTATTAAGATGGAGAATTCTGTGGCAAGATTATCTATGTATTTGAAAAAGGTGCTCCAAGTAATAGCGCATCTTTGATTGATCTGCTGCAAATTTGTTGCTCTTACTCAAATCCTACGAAATCCCATGATGCTAAGCCATTTAGCTATTTCTGAAAGCCAGCAGGTTACCTTGATCAGCCAGGGCTTTTGATGGTGTTCCTGCATCCAGCTATCTCATTGACATAAAGAGGATAACCTCTACATGTTGCAACAATCACCAACTGCTTTAGTTGTAGAAAATGAAGTAAACAGATTTAATGAATAAGCAGAAAAAATGACTCATTCAAATTAATTCATTAATACCTTTGATGCATTATGTAGGATCATAAACGTAGAGGGTAAGAAAATATGCATACGTTGCAGAATGCACTGACCTGAAGAAAATAGAGAGAGGATACCTGTTCAAAAATATAGAAAACCTGTGAAAATTCCTGTAGCTGATTATGGATCAATGGTTGCAATACTATCCATTATGTATGTTTACACAATGTAGAAGCCCAATGTCATATTTTCTGGTCTCTGAATGCCTTTCTGAGATCTGGGGCTATATTTTAAACTTGGCAAAACAAGGCAAGTTGCAGAAAGCTCAGTCAACAAGGCGAACTTATTGTGATATTATATTCCTAGTCCACACTCGTAGTGCTATTGGGGAGTAATTTACTCCACTACTAGGATAGGCTTGGGATGGCCAAGCTTTGTTGTTTTCATGGCCAGTATAAGCCAACCTTGCAATTCAGAATCGACCTTGTCTAAGCACCCAAGGTTAGCCTAATCATTCCAAAACTGTGCATCAGCAAGTCCAATTAAGTCGAACTTACAACATCTGAGTAGAACTTGCAAGGATGTGGACATAATATTCTTGAAGAGTAAAATAATAGAGAGGATCATATTTTCCTTTTTCATTTCATAAACGCCTTTTGCTAAATCAGACATTTGATATTTTCTTTTTCCGTGCATTTTGCTAAAATCATATTTTCCCATTAAGTCATTGGATATTTTTCGCATTATGCTAAGATAGGAAGCGAATGGATGAATGCGATGAAAAGGCAGGAAGTAGAACGGAGGGCTGGGATGAGATCCAGGTCAAAAAGGTAAATAAAACACCGAGGTCAAATGAAATACTAGGTCAAGGCAGAGCAGCGAGCAAGGCAAGGCAGCAATCCGACGAAGATGAAGAGCAAGGCAGGCATGGAGACGGCAGGGTACAGACCGGAGGGGGGTATGAAGAAGAAGCGGGCACGAGACGGGGTCAATTCCTCTTTGAAGAAACGAAAGGCGACCAAGCACAGGTCAAGTTGCAGCAGCTTTGAAGAGAGGTACAGGCTTGGCAAAATTCTGGGCGACGGCTCTTCTGGGCAGGTTAGGCTCCTCACTGATAGGGTTACGCATCATCACCAGTATGCCTGCAAAGTTATGGAGAAAATCAAAGTTGACGTTGACGAAAACACGGATCAAGTCAACATTCGAAGAGCCTTTCTTCCCCACATCGCCTCTTTCATATCGGGCCGAGGATGCGAGAATACGTCTATCTTGTGATGGAATTATGCGTGGGCGACCTCTATGATAAGATTGTCAATGGAGGGGTTTATCGTAAACTGAAGCCGCCGGAATATTTGTAAGCTTGGTCCACGCAAAGAAAAATTCGCCATGAGAACAAAGTCGCCCACAGGGACCTAAAGCCCGAGAATGTGCTCTTCCATGGCTCGGACATAAAGTTGGCTGACTTTGGTCTTTCAACCTACTTTCCTCCCCCCGCCACATGTTGGACCAAGATGTTGGCGATCCCTATTACATAGCCCCCGAGGTCCTCCGCGCCGAGCCTACGACTCCCCGCCGATGTCCGGAGCCTTGGTGTCATCCTATACACCATGTTGAGTGGAGAATCTCCTTTTCTTGGTGACACTGAGGCAGAAATACTTGAGAAGGTTAGGGTTGGTCATCTTGACTTTACTTCTAACCCCTGCTGGGAAGACATCACTTTCAGAGCTCAAGACCTCATCACGAGGATTTTGCGCATGGAACCGGGTGACAGGCTTACTCTTGAAGAAGTGTTGCAACACCCTTGGATCCTCAACAATTCTTGAACATTATTTTAAGGCTTCTTAATTTTTCTTGTACATAATATTGTTGTACATATCTGGAACATTCTTGTAATTGGATGCTATGATGATGATTATTCATTCTTCCATTGAAGTGCCTTCTTCTATTCTATTCTATATAGCATACGCATTTGTTTATTTGGTTCTTAAACCATGTAGAAACTTATTTTCAAGTTTTCACTTTAATTGCATTACATCAAAGGAATAATGAAACGTCTAAAAGATTATGTTTTTGATTTCTAAGTTTTTTAGCTTTTATTATACCGAAACCTCTAGGATCATGTTCTATATTTCTTTGCTTTTTAGCCTTTAAGATATTTGCCTCTATGTTCACTCGACATCATGGTCCAGGGCATCCTAATTTGTTGCAAATTCTAATTATGACGTTGAAACCACCTTGTAAAACTTTGGCACCACAAGCACCCACAATAACACTAGAAAATGCCACCTTACCTTAATAGGTGATATAATATTGCAAGGTTTCCCATTCTCATAAGCTAATCTATTTTAATTTAACATTTTATGCTTGTTTAGAATTGTTAGTGTTTCACGTCACTTTGTGATGGACGTTGATAATTGTTGTTCGATTCAAAGCAATTCTTTTCTTCGCTCTTTTCTTCTAAAGTCAACTGTTTTCTTCAAACTTTTTCTAAGCTCTAATGGTTTCAAAAACCCTATTAAATTTCACAAGCTTTATAATCCTTTGATAGTGAATACGAATTTCGAAGCATACGGTAAGGAGTTTGGAACTATTACATGATTGGGATAAAATATTTTTATAGACTAATCAATGGATGTCAAGATTCACCTAGATTGTAAGGCTTCTTAAATATTCTTGTATATATATTGTTGTACATCTTTCCAACATTCTTGTAGTTATGAGGTCGATATGATCTTGTAAGACTTTAGAACCACAAGAAGTACCCCACAATAACAATTCTAGAAATGACACAATATATCAATAGGTGCTATAGTACTGCCAACATTTCCCCTTCTCACACGTTAATCTATTTTAGCTTAACATTTTTTGCTTGTTAGAATTGTTATTGTTGCAGATCATCTTGTGATGCATTTTGATAATTATTGCTTCAATTCAGACGGGGCATCGAGAGCTCTTGGATGCGCATATTTGTAAATCATTCCACGATCTAGACCGTAGATAGCGATCCTCGTTTTTGGGGTGCGTTTGTCCAAGTTTTGATATACTATATAATGAGATTTTATGAAATATTATAAGATTTGAGGCAATGCACTAAATGGTGTTGATTTTGTACATATTATACAATTTTAGGGAGTGAAAAAAGGGCTCTCGCTGCCCTATGTCACCCCCTGTGTGAAAATACACCAAACCAAAGGGGTTTTAGGGGGATTTTAATTTAAAAGTGTTGGATGTAATAGGTTGTGTTAACTTAAGAAAATTTTGGCCTCTTCGAGGATTTGAGAACTATGTGGGAATGTTATGCGCATCTCTATAGGGGCCTTAAAAAAGGCATTGTATTGTAACCATTGAAATCTGCCACTAAAAGACATTTGAGGGTATGTGCACTGTAGATGCACCAATTAATATGCCTCGCAGAATACAGTCATCAAATCATATTAAAACCATTGGAAAAAATGCATAAAAAATACAAAAACAACCTCCTGTTATTATGCTAGATATTTAACTCAATTCGATTCTTTTCTTTTTCTTCTAAAGTGAATTGTTTTCGTCAAAATTTTTCTTAGCTATAGTGGTTTTAAAAACCCTTGAACTTGCTAAGATGAACCATGTCAATGACATTGATAATACAAGCTCTATAATCATCGTGAATATGAATCTAAGGCATATTCAACATTTGTAAGGAGTTTGAAATTATTACTTCATTGGTATAAAACATTGACATATACTAATCCATGGATGTTAGGATTCACCTTGACTGCCAAACGCTTCTCTTGCACATTTGTCTTTAGAACTACGAGATGTTTCCACAGCTCCAATTTCATTGATCCGTTTAATACGATTGTTTACTATATACTTTTGTCTTAACTTATTACAAGAAATTAGCGTTGTTCCTATGGCGGTGCAAGTTCAAGGCAAAGTAAGCTTAGACCAAGAAAGAATTGGCCATCCATATATCGTTGTGGTCTCCTTTTCTTTAATTCTAGATTCAAATGGTTGTCTAGCCATGTTCACAGTCTTGGGAGCGATGTAACACCCTTGGATCCTTAACAATTCTTAAACATTATCATATAGATCAAACATTCTTACCCTTGAAGGGGTTATTGCAACACCCTTGGATCCCAACATTTCTTAACAATATTGTAAGGCTTCTTAGAAATTCTTGTTCATATATTGTTGTACATATTGGCAACATTCTTGTAATTGGATACTATGCCATGTCCACCTGTAAGACTTACATGAACAATTAGCCCATCAAAGCTTCGTCAACATCCAAAGCATGGCATTATTTAGAAAATAAAGCAGAACAAAGGAAGAAGAAATTGAATATCAACTTAGCATAGCAGAAGAGTTGTAGCTTGAGACACCTTCTACTATGTACTTTTGAGTGGAAGGTACCTGCACTGTGCGAGAAAGTACCTGAGGTGCGGAGGTCATTGCATTTTCGTAGCCATGTATCTTTTCTAAGAAATAAGTCCTACATATAGTGAATAAAAATGTGACATGGAGGAAACCAAATGTGCCTTACATTTAGACAATGATAACCTCCATGTTGCTGCACAGAATATACAAATAGCAAAAACCACAATATCTTCTTTCTTATTTTGGGATGGCTTTGGTTTTCGTATCATGGAACGCCGCATGTAACGCCGCATGCGGCATTCCCTCTTCCCATTGCGGCACTATTTTGGCCGTCTGCATTTAGATATGCATTTAGCCTAATTAGGCGGCGAGGGATTTGAAATCGATCCACTCTTCGACTACGACTACCTCATTCCGTCGTTGCTTCACTCTCTAATGGTTTTTCCAGTGGCGACATTGTAGGTCTTGCGCCAAGGTTTGGATCGAAGCTTTTCACGTTAGTATAGTCTTGCAAGGAAAGCAAGATTTTTCTAGACCTGTAGGAGCCAGTTTGGATGAAGGAGGAACTGAAGCCAGCAATGGAGGCTTGATTAGGGTATGCCATTTTCGTTTCAACCCTATTTGGCTTTTTTTCCTGCCATCAAAAGAGCTTCAATAGTCATTTCCTTTATATCTTGAACGAGATTTAGTCTGATGCATGTCTGACCGGCTGGTTAGAGTATTTAAGCCAGTTCGTATCTGGTTTGAGTTTTACTGGGGCAGATATGTTTGGAGCCCATTCGATCCCGGGGATATCTATTTTTTGTGTATAATCTCCCAAATAAGCCCTCCTCATCCTCATTGCCATCTTGAACATTTGAGCTTATTATAAGGTGCGAGATTAGGCTTGATTTCTCAGAGGCAGCCCATTACTACATCCATTCTGGAGGGCTCCATGTGCATTTGACATCACCATTTATTGTGAGAAGGCTGGAGCCCATATCTGTGTCCATTCAAGAGCTTGATCAATGTCCTTCTGTGCAAGACTGTTGTACATGGCTGCAATATCTGCGCCTACAACTCTGTAAGTAACTTAATTTGGAGTACCAAGGTCATCATAGTGTATTTTTTCTATATTGTCCAAAGGGTATATGCTCTATAGTGTGATCATGAAGTATGTTTTCTATATTGCCCATACTATTCTAGCTTCATAACTGGCATTTCAAACTTCTGTTGTGAAAGGCTTTTCTGATGCTAATCAGCAATGTGGCATCAAAGTTCAAGACTAACAGACAAGTGTGCAGTAACAGTTAGCAAGCAAGCAATTTGTCCTTGCCGGATTAGGTACAAGTATTTTTCTGCTCCTTTGTTTGAGCATCTACATACATTGGATTTGTTAGGAAGCAAAGGGAGTATTAGCAATGGAATATGTTCTATTTTATATAATGCTTTTCTGGCGCTTCTTGGGCATGGGCCTTCCTAATCAAGTGTTAGGTACTTATTTGAATTTCATTATGCAATAGGAGAAGCACACTTTTGACATCTGGCTACCTTACACCTTTCAGGAACAAAATTGCAGATGCAGCAGGAGCTCCATGAGCCATAGCCATTGCACTGAATTATTTTGCAATGATGCAAGACAATAGGATGAAACCTTTATTATGCCTTTATTATTCTTTGCATAATAAAGGCAAGCGAAGATCTTAAGTAGACTTGTTATGCAAATTGTAAGGTAAAGCTGATAGAGCACACGAAACAAAAAGTAGATGTAGACTGTGGCACTTTCCAGGCCAGGCTTCAATTGGCTTATGAGCAAGATGCAGCTAGTGTACTAAAATTCGTGAATCTGGGCTTGGAGAAGAATGCTAATGAGCTACTTATTCATTTCAAAGTCGGAAAGGATACTAGGAGAGGTGATGAACAGAAAAATTGGTGGAAATGTAAACTTCATGGGAGGAGTGGCTTGTCTTACGGATGGAAGTCATGAGACTATCGGCATCATAGCCAAGTTCGTCATGTTTTCCTTCTCCCCGAAAGTGAATACTGAGTAAAGGTTTGCAAGAATGAACAGACGGACTTTTATAAAATATGGTGTGGCAAGGATTGTTGGCGAGCTATGGAAAGAGGTAACATGTTCCTAAGACTCTCTAATTTTGCATGAATAGTGCACAAATACACAATATATCTCGCAACCGAATCTAGAAATAGCCGGGTTAATTTTTTTTTTATGTTGGCTACACTGCACTTTGGCTTTTCTAGTGAATCGCTGGATTTAGTTGCTTGCTCCATCAAAGCGTGTTGTTGCGTAAGAATTGAAGCATGAATTCAACATGCACGTGAATTTAACATGCACAAGATAGACAAACAAACTTGCAAGGGTAAAAAAACATGTCTTTTTTATGCCGGTCCTTTCTAAACTTGCTCGCAAATGTGTTAGCATATCTCTATGTCTTATTGCAAATTTGAATTTCGTGAATTCGGGTCGTCATAGAGGATTCTTTGCATTTGCTTTCTTAAGCTTTATTGTAGCACAAATAAGAACCATGATAACCTTGTTTGTGGCTGGCCAAGCATTCATGCATGGTTCTCATTTACAAACTCCGAAAAGAAAACATGTGCAAGTTTATCTTTGAAATGTAAGTGCATCGACAAAGAACACTCTAAACATTGAAAGGGGTCGCATGAAAGTTGTTTTTCGTCAAGGATTAAGCCGGTTTCTTGCAATGATGACATATTCAAGACCAACACTTGGGTACTAGATTCATGTATTGCATTCGGTGTATTTGCCATTTTTCTCAAGCAAGTTATTTGTATGAAATAATGATTTCATGATGTTCTTAGTTATTTGTATGAAATATTAATTTCATGATGTTCTTTGACATAGGGAGCCCACAAATATTGAATCTCTTCCTCTCCAAGCAATGATTTCCTAAAATACCAAGTATTGTTTTGCGCTTCTCTTCATATATCTTTTTCATCAAATCATGAAATCTAACAATAAGCGGACTCTCATATAGAAATGCTCAGTGGTGAAACACCTCAACTTCATTTGTTGTTAAGCAAGTGTTTTTTGGTTGGAATATAATAATAATACAATTATGTATTTTGAACGTATACTTGTTATATTTTGTACGATATATGTGAAGGAATAACTTGGAGAAAAAACAACGAGGATTTAACTGTTTGTTCATTATTAATAAATTCTATTATTACATGCTACCAACACAACACAACTAACATACACCATCCTTATTCCCCGAACATGCTACCAACATAAACTATTAACACACAACTAACATCCCCTACACCATCCTTATGCCCTGAAGGGGCCAAAATTTTTTTTAGTTAACACAAACCATTAACACATAACTAACATTATTAACACAAACCATTGCATTTCACACATTTAAATTAAAATCCCCCTTAAACCCCCTTTGGTTTGGGTGCATATTCACACGGGGGGTTACGTAGGGCAGCGAGAGCCTCAAAAAATTTACAATACACGTACAAAATTAGCACCATTAAGTACATTCTCTCAAACCTTATAGTATTTTGCAAACCTTAATATACAGTATACAAAAACTTGTACATGCATACCCCACAAACGAGGATCGCTATGTACGGTCCAGATCTTAGAATAAAGGGCAAATATGCCCATCCGATAGCTCTCGTTGCCCGAAGTAACCTCCCGTGTGAATATGCACCCAAACCAAAGGGGGTTTAAGGGGGATTTTAATTTAAATGTGTTGGATCCAATGGTTATGTTTATTAATGTCAATGGTAGTTATGTGTTGGTTATTATACTAAAAAAATTTTTTGGCCCTTCGGGCCATAAAAAAAAAGCAGACGTGACAATATAAAACACATTTAAAACATGTAGCAATATGTGTTATGTGTTTATGTTAATAATGTTAATTTATTATAATAGTGGAGTCTCCAAACTAAACATATTTGTAAATTATGCACTTGAACAATTATATTAAATTTGAGAATACACCATTTCATTGTGTCTAATAATAAACCAACCAGCCTGCATAATAACCTCTCCAACTTGTTTGCTCATGAGAAACTTTTGTAGCTTGTTTCAAAGCAATAAATGTGTCAATGTTTTATCCGATTGTCAACACAACAAGTAGCTTTCACATTCTAATAGAGTTAAAAAATTAAAAGCCACGCAAATATTGGTTGAATTCTCGCCAAACAATGTGTGAACAATGAAATAAAAAGAAATGAATAACAATATTAAGAGATCTCAAAAATGGTGAAACACACAAATCTTACCTTCAAAGATGACAATAGCATCGATCTAGGTCTCCACCATAGGTCCACCATAGGTGCTGAATGTTCTACAATTTCATACCACCATCCGTAATGCAAAGGGCAAATGTAAGAATCGAACTTAAGGTTTTACCAAAGCACTTGCAAAGTAATTGTGTGCAATAGCTTGCCATATGAAAACAGCTTGCTTTGCCGCCAATCGCACTTTGACCACCTAAATTTCCTCAAATATGTTTTGAGCTTGCTCTTGTGTTGCACAACCCGCAAAAGCTTCCGCTTTCCTAACCCGGGTTTGTTGCCGAACGCCATTTGCGTAAGACGATTTGCCACTTGAAGAGCTTGAATCCTCGGCGTTGTGCATTTGATTAGAGAATCATGGTGTGCATTTGATCGGGAGAAGCATAGGCAACCGTGCTACAAAGACCGATGATGATAGCGTAAGAGCCGTAAGTCAAGTCCCGAGTTACTTAAACAAACAAACTTTTCTCAAGGCCCCAAGAATTGAAGATAAGCTCCCAAGAATTGAAGACAAATGTTTGCAATAACAAAGGTGGATTAGGCACCATTGCGCCAAGTCCAATGAAGCCTACTTTAGAATGGGCCATGTTGATTCACCTATGCAGGTCAAAGAATGTCATTCACACAATAAATTCACTTGGGCACTTTGGATTCACACAATAAGATGTCTTGTTCCTTAGTCGCCAAACCGTATTCCATTGACATGTAACCTCCGAAGATAGTTAACAATCCGGATGGGTCATTACGACGGGCAGCCATGACACTGATCTGCATTTGCAAAGGACGGGGAGGGAACTAAGGGAGCAACAACAGAGAACAATCGGATTCGATAACTAAAGATTTGAACAGCCATTTGGAGGATCCCATGGATTTAAGGGTGTTGGCCTTTCAGCCTATAACATGCCCCGATTGGAAGAGGGATGCTTTTAAGGAAGGTATCTACCTTTGGATTGGTAATATATGCTTCCCGGTAATATTTTAATGTTGCTTAAGCTTCCTAAGCTACCTTCGTGAATGGAGTCAAGAGGCCTGTTCAGTGTAATTGAAGCGTGACCACATTAGATTATTATACAACACCAAGCACACGGGCCAGCTCCAACCGCCGCTCGTGATTTGTGTGGAATGCGATTTTAGACTCGGGATCCGAAGCAGGAGAGCTTAAATCAGGTTATAGAACGTTGGTTTCCATTTGAGAATCCAGATATTCGTGAGAAAAGAAGCCTAGTGCATATCGTGATGGAAAATGATTCTTCCTTAGCGCTTAACCGGCGGAAAAATGCACCAATTTGGGATAAAAAAGCTCAAGAAACATTCCAAGAGGGAAATCAAGGCCATGCATTAATTACCTTTTTTTGTTGGAACTCCAAGCTGCTCCATTCTCGCACCCTCTCAAAGCACAAAGAACAAACGGCAGATTTGGTCTTGTAATACAAGGATCTAAGGACCATCGTTTGAATGGGTTAACCAAGGGCTGCACTTTTTTTCTTCCATCTTCCAAACAGTCAAATCCTCAAGATTGCTTGTGTAAACCCGCTTACAAGAAGCTGAAAATCGGGGCTTGGTTGTATTTACGTTCATAAGAAGCAAGAACCCTAAAACATTATTGCAAGAAGGTGCATGCCCGCCTAAAGGAAAAAAATAGGGTGTTCGGGCACCGTCTTTGGTCGCGGTTCTTCCGAGACACCGGATCTTTGAAAGAATCCAATAATTTCCCAACACATAACCCTAAAATGGGTTGTCTCGAGGCTTGCATGTCGAGCAGAATATGATACTACAAGAAAATATATAATATATTAAGAAATATATGACATATGGGTCTAAACCATTGGAATTAGGCATCAAAATTAGTTTAAGCGTATGCGCACTCTAGATATACTAATCAGTATGCCTCATCAAATACATCCATGAAATCATATAAAAACCTTAGGAAAAAACGTACAAAAATACAAAAGAAACCCCCTGTTATAATGCTACATATTCATACATATAAATTTGTTGCTCGGTTGCGACGAAGGATTACTGCAGCAATTGATTTATTAGCTTCATATAGTTGCAAACAACCAGAGAATTATTTGAGCCTTTGATGCAAATTCATTAATGTTCATTGTTAGATTGTATTCTATTCTATTGTGAAGTTTATTTTTCTTCTGTTTTCATTTTGCCCAGGTTTCAGGTCTTCCAAGTCATCATAAGGGCAACATTACAAGCAAAGGAGTTTGGTCTATAGGTCCTGTCCTTATCATTTTTTTCATTTTACTTTTTTCCAATTGCATTTTTATCTTGCACGACTTCTGTAAATGGATCGGCCCACCAAGAATGTTTAGGCTTCAAGAATGTCCAGTATTGATTCTTCAAAAATGTGATTTCAAATCTAAGTCTGAAACAAGAGATTTTGGTTTAGATCCAGCCATTAGTTTCTTTATTCTGAGTTCCAATTTTTCGCTGCGACTTATCGAAATTAATTAGGTTATTTTAGACTTAAATAAGAGAGTGCAGGTATATGCACATCTTTTTCGCATGCACCTATTGTTGTGAATCTCCCTTTGGCATTGCATGGATTCCTCTTTGGTATTGCATGGCGTTGCCATTTTGAATGGAACTTCAGAGTTGGAGAGAGTTATGATGATGTATTTTTTGTCCTTCCATTTCATTTTGGCATTATCTTTATTCCTCCTGTTTAGCTGATATATTCATTAAGCTCTGGCCTATTCGATCTGTAGATACCATTTGGCTATTCTATTTTTAGATTCTTAAGCACATGAAGAAATGAGAAAAATAAGTCTTCTTTTTAAGATGAGATGGGTGCTCATTATTGAATGTTCTTTTCAATTGGCAGAAAACCATAATAAGGATTCAAGAATAGTTGGCAACATCCCATTTAGGTGGTAATTTGAATGCAACTAAGCGGTTTCATGCTTCCACCAGCTGAATTGCTTTATTTCTATCTGTTGTAATTACTTTTGCAATTAAGGAATTCAATACTGTTGTATCGGGTTAGATTTTCACTCATTTTTTTATTTCATAGTTATTTTAGATCAGCATTTATTTACATATTCTGGGAAGGGACTCGCGAGAGACACAAAACCGGCCGATAGATAGGCTTCTCATTCATCTCAGCAGATTTTCTACAATGGTGGACAGTGGGTAGCCGCGCACATGCGAACTACCCACGAAAAAAAAAGGGGAAAATCCAATTATATCATTTGGACCCCAAAAAAATACAATGCTCCGGGGTTAAAAAGCCCCGCCCTTTCGGGTTTTCGAGGAAAAAACCTAGTGATAAGCCTTCGGCAAGGGGCTTGGACAAACGTAAGGCATAGAAATCGCTCCCAAAAACCCCCGCATGGAGAAGTCGAAACAGATGCCGCTCGCCAACCTGTACCTGCACATCACCAACACAACAAACGAGACAACACAAACATACCAGAGGATAGCATCACCCAGGGGGTGGAAAAAAACATCACCCAGCGGGTGGAAGAAAAAACATGATAAACAGAAATTTGTGCACAATACAATAAACAAAGAAGGGGGGGAGGGTGGGTTCAAAGAGAATAAGGTACTGCTGAGAGAAGAGGAAGCGCCAATGAGACGTTGATGCAGAACCGCGCCTAAAATAGCGAAACTCCAACCAGGAAGGGCATGCGCCGCATGCATGCATGCATGCATGCATGCATGCAAGACATGCATGCTCGCCCCATCCCAGAATGTCGATCCGATGTCTCGGATCGACGGGATTCTAGGATGGGGCTCGCATGAAACCAACAAACCGCCCGAATACCAGAGAACTTCCTTAACAAACTAGAATCGAGGACGAAGGTCACAGGACGAAGGCTAAAGGACGGAAAGGACTGCAAAAAGAAACGCCAAATTGGCCAAACCAAGCAGGGAAAAGCCCCTCCCCTGCCTGGAAACAATTCAAAGAGAATAAGGTACTGCTGAGAGAAGAGGAATTAGTACTTGCAGGTCATTCATCTCATTGTGCTAAAGATTTGCTCTGTGGTGTTCCATAATTTGCAAAAGTATGCAGGTGTTAAATGACACTTTTAGAGCTAGGGGCCTGGGAATTAGGATCAAATTTCTCTTTTGCAACATGCTTTGACTCAGTAATATCTCTATTTTGAAGTTTTTGCACCCCAAGTGGTAGCAATTTATTTACACGATAGCAACTAGCGATTACTTTAAGGTAATATAATGGCTATTTTTTTCCTTAGCATATATGTCAAGGAAATATAATAATTGATCATTGTATACATGCCATCTGTATTTTCAGTCTTAGACAATGCATAATGGGAATGTAATTGTTTGGAAGGTCGTTTGTTGCAGACTTTGATGCATTTATTTCCTTTTGTCTAGCCTCATCGTAGAGGAAATGAAAGGATTGTTCAAATAAATAATAATGTAAAACATCTGCATTATATTGAATCACACAAACTTGAATGCAATTCTGGCATTCTATCCATCATCTAATTTTCTAAGAGATCTTTGTAATTGCAAAGTTATCATTTCTAGATCTTCAAACCATTTCACACCTAGAAGCTCTTTTTTGCAAGAATTAAATCATGCAATTGGAAAGTTAACTCTAAGCCCTTCATACAGTTTGAAGATAATGTCCACAAAATGCATTCCAAGCAAAATGACTCTCATTGCAACTATGCTTGGACTTCCATTTCTATAGTGTATATTTTGCCCACATCCCATTTCTTAAGTAGATTATCAATGTATACAATTACAAATGGTTGAGTCTACATTTGAGAGTGTACATGCTGTAAGAGGCATCAATGTACAAGTTGAGGCATCCATTAGTATAGATAGGCAAAACAACTTAGATGTTAGTAACAAACAACTTAGATCGTAGGGACATGAATCTTAGTGGAAAATTGTCGTCGCTGAGTCTAGAGAAAACTTGAAGGGTACGATACAAAAATACCTTCCATGATTGATGTGACGCTCCCTACAAAATATACGGCACCCGGCCGTACACTCTGTAGGAAATCCCCCATCCAGTCCTCCGACCGCACGGGCCCTCCGTCTATCCCGCACTCTGGGGTCACCTTAGTGCGGGAAGGGGACACGAAGGTGTCTTGCGCGCCCTTCCCCTATGGGCTCCTATCACAGCGAAAGCATAAACAACGTCAGAACTAGCAATAACAACACATCATACTACCTCAAAGGGTAGTCCATCCCATATCCATAGCTACAAAGAAGATAAACATATGCCATAAAACATGAGAGCTCCTACCCATGGCTCCGACTCATAAGGAGGATGACCGACTGGCTAGGCCTCAAGATAGAGCAGACCGAGTCATAGCAGGGCTGGCTATAGATAATGGCTATGGTTGACCACTCCATCCGCCCCTCCTGTGCATACTTTGCAGAGTGAGCTAGATCGGGCGCTGACATGACTCTAGCCTTCCGGGTACGCAATCCCATGGTATCACCCATCGGGACGACTCCAGGTTGCATCTCCCCAGTCCGTCGAGGCAGGAAGGGTTGCATCTCCCCTTCCTGGGGTCTAGAGGTTCCATGGGCGGCTAGAGAATTGTGGCGACACACGATTCGTACCCGACTTAACCCCCCGAAACAGGAGCCAAGCCGACACTTGCAACTCCTGAGAGGCAGGGCGACACCATTGTTTCAGGAGGTGTCAAACCCATGCCCGACCCACACAAAGTGACCGACCATAGTGCTGAGTCACATCGTAGCCCCCATAGCCCGGTGGGCTCTTATGCACAGGCCGCATATAATAGGAACTAAGGGGTCTAAACTAGGAGCATACTACGTAATGGCTACTAGTTCTCTACCCCCCTTCCCAATACGAGGAGCAAACATGATCAACTAACATCACATAACATCATATCATGATAATCATCATAAGAACATCTTAACCTAATCATACATATCTAACTTACAGTTAGGGTTCCTTGATTAGGGTTCAAGATGTTCAATAAGGGTTCTAGGATGGCTCTACTCTAGATACGAAATACTAACCCATCGGGAGTGCTAACTTCCAGATGAACTACTAAGAGCACTACCCTACATACCTTCTCCAGAAGCACTCCCTCCCAATCCTGACGTCTCCATGGTCTTCAAGGTGGTTGAAGTAGCTCCCACTCCTATTGACGTGCACACGCCGGGGAGCCTCTTGTGGTATGCCACAAGAACGGTTCTCTAAACGGAGTTTGGCCAAGAAGGTTCCCGCTCATTTGGAGCGTAAAAGAGTCCTAGGGTTAGGGTTTAGGCCTTTATAGGTCAGGGTTCACATGTTATGCAACGTGGCTCCAATAGGGTAAGTCCGTGTGGCGGGTGCCCAATAGGTTAAGGCCACATGGAAAATGGTCTTAACCTAAGGTTGCTAAGTTATATGAATAACTTAGCCATGCACCCACTCAACGATTGACCATATCTTTACACTGCGGGAACTGATTGAAGACAGCCGGAATCATCGGCAGGACTTGTATTCTTTGCTTTGTGGACTTCGCGAAGGCTTTTTGATACGGTTCCCTCGAAAAGATGTGGGCTAGACTGCCAACCGGGGATCCCGCTGCTCGCGTAATGCCATATACAAAGTTGTATGAGAGTTGTTTTGGCAGGATGCGACCGACCCGCCGCATTCACCGGTAGGTATCGTGGTCCGGGGGGGTTGCCCCTCTCGCCAACACTTTTTGGCCTCTACATTGATCGGTTAGAGCCCCGCTTCTCGAGCATGGGGGATGGCATACGACTTTTGCACTGGTCATCCGGCTCATCTATGCGGACGATGTTGGCCCGCCGCCCACACCCGAAAGCTATGCGATCTCTCACCGGATGCCCTAGACACATTTTGTCGCTACGCATATGGCGTCACACCGCCAAGACCGGGGTGGTTCTCATATCCTCTTCCGCCACCCCATGCCTCCCCGCGACTCACATACACGGGGAGCCGGACTGTGGACGCCACGCCCACCTACAAGTACCTGGGGGTGGAGTTCCCTCCTCGCTCTCGGGGAGTAGCGTCTATCCGGCTATGGGTATTGCCAGGTCGAAAAGCCGTTATGCCATGCGGAGAACAACAGCCACCAGCAGAGCTCTATGATTGGGGCCATCGGTCACATCTGTTCGCACCGGTCGAGCCCGGCCCTTCATGACGGGTCGAGTTTGGGGCCCTGGTCTCTTTGGCGACTGGAATGACTTGGAGCGGTCGTGAAGGCATTTTTGGCACGGGCACTTGGGGTGAAACCTTCGGGCCCCTATCGATTCTGGGCTGCAGAAGGCGGATTCTGCCGCTTCACGGGCAGCCCCTTGATAGACACATCGTCTATTTTCGAAAGTGGTTACTATGGGTGGTGCTCGCGGCTCCGCGACCGGGCTTACACTATGGCCATGGGTCCGCGCGGCCGCTTAGGGCCCGTTGGAGGGTAAGAGAGATCAATGGTTCGCCGGATGGAACGCGGGAGCACCAGTCGTCGCGGTGGGCACAAATGGCCGATCGTGGGAGCCCTACTGGAGTACCTAGGCGCTTGTTTCCTTGGCAAGCTCACGGGACCCTGGCTCTGAGCAGGTCAAAATGGCCCATTACAAGGAGCACATCAACCCGTGTTAGCCGGGGCCCTAGCTCTACACCTGCGTTCCCAGCTGCCCCCGAAAAGTTTGCAGACTCATTGCCTCCATTCGCACAGGTGCCCACCATCTCCGCATCCCGAGGCGGGCGGTGGATTGGGGAGCCCCGCCGTAACAGCTCTGCCGGTCTTTGTCAAAGCGGGTGCCATTGAGGATGAGTCTCACACTTTCCGAGTTGCCCCGTTCGGTCGGATCCCAAGCCGGATCACGCCCCTTAGTACTTGCCGGACTTGCCCTTGCATTTCCGATGAACACACCGCCAAGACGCGATCGGGTCGCATTATTGGGGGAGGTAATCGGACCGCGAGGGTCACCTTTGCCCCTTTTGGCTGCTCGATTAGGCACTACGGGTGTGGTGCATGATCAGATATATTTGGGTGCTCCTCGCATTTTATATGTTAGGGCCGGTTTGTCGGGGCCGATTCTTCGCCCGCGTTTTTCCCTCGAAAACCTTCGGGCGGGGGTTTTTAATCCGATGTCAAGAATCCGCTTGTTTTTTGTATTGGGTCCCATAGACCGATTGGTCTCCGTGGACGATAAAAGTACCTTCCTTCCTTCCTTCCTATGCCACTAATATATGGTATACAAGGCTATGAAGGTAGACTTGTATAGTGGCGGACCTGGAAATATACGTATTTATGGCGTATATTTCCCTGGAACGTCACAATTGATCTTTCTACCATGCGCTTGCGATTGGAGTATGTCTTTCACATTGATCCAATGCATGTTTTGGGGTTGGGTAGTTGGCCCTAGCCTTTTGGGCTTCCAAAGGTTTATTTGTTTTTCTTTCACACCTTTGTTTTATGATCAAATCATTCTTCATTTTGACATGTTTGTTACACAAAGTTTGTAATTTAGGCTCACACAATATTTGTTATGCTCTATTTTACCACACTACCAACAAGGACTAGAAGAGAAATATGTGATTGTTTTTTGTCAATGGTAAAGATGAAAAAATATAATTGCTCTTACTTTTTAAGAAATCATTGTGCTTTACTATTCATGGTGTACGAGAGCATACAGATATACAATGGTGGCGTTGTGTATGTGCGCGCCAAAAAAAGCCCTGGCACAATATGGAAGAAAGTTAATTTATGTGATCGGTCCATTGAATCACGTGATTCAATTACAGAAGGCAATCTATTTGGCATGAAGCAATGTTTAGCTTTGGCATGAAGCAATGTTTGGGATAATAAAAACAAATAGGCACTGTTGTTTAGAGGTAGTTCTACATTTGGGTGTTTTTGTTCTAATCAGGGTGATAGTGAGCATTCATTCACTTCAAATAGTAGTAATATTTGTAAAATCAACGTGGCAAATTTAGATATTTAATGTGTTGAACTACTATTTGTATTACCTGTTAGGATTGCCACTCATCATCATCGTTGTTGTCGTCGTCGTCATCATAAAATCGAGCTTTGTGAGACCTAAAAAAGTCATGAAGCTATCTGTACATCTGACTATCTATGTATTTTCAACAACAATTGACGATGTTTCTCGACTTCCAACATGAAAGGCCCTAACTTTATAGCTTCTAGCTGTAATAAGAGAAGAAGTTAGCCTGACTGACCTTATGTTTTTCTCTAATATCACTCATAAATCAAGGAGACATGATTCTCATCTTCAATCTACCCACTTTCACATAAACAACATGTCTGCTCTTCTTGCAAAATGCATTCCCACCTTCCAGTTTCTATTCTCAACCTATGTGAGCTTCATTTGTACCTCTCTATTATTTTTCTAATCCATGGCTACGACACATTTAAATAATCTTGTTCTGCATAAACTATTATTAGATTTACTTCCCTTTGATAAAACTCCATCTTTGGCTCCTTCTGTTGCCACATTTTTGTGATTGAATGTCTTGAATTCCTTCTGCAATGTCTGGCCAATCACATACTTCCGTCTCCCATTTGCTTGCCCAACACTTAACATCATTGTACCCGCCTTTTTCACACGAGATTTGTGCTGCTATGTGGGGGAGTCTATCTGAACTTAGCTCTTTAAGTCTATTTTCATACACTCATGTCTGATATAGAGCTTCTGCCTCTAGGGAAAACATCCCCGCCTCTGCTAGGAGCATTGTGTATGGTACTTGTTTCTTAGTCTCCATCTCCTGTTGCAAGAAAAGCTTAAGAATCCTTTCTACTGGTTTTGTCCATGGTTTTCTAGTTTTGTCGAAGTGTGAGAATAAAGAATTGGTAAAATATGAGTTGTAAATTTGCATATATCGTTTAGATGGGATCAACATTATCGTGATATATTGATGGTTTTTGGAAAAATCTTAAAGTTCAAAGTTTGTTAATTTACTGAACAGAAGCATAGTTTGTGTGGAATCCTTTAAGTAACAACTTGGTAACAATAATACGTTTCCACATAAGTAGCCAATCTAATGTGTTTATTTAAATTATTGGTAATTAGTAATTTACATGTCACTTCATTTAGACGTCCAGATATATACATTGGTTAATATTTGAACACATGGACATGCTTGTATTTTGTAAGACGCAAAAGCAGCATCTTTGGTTTAGCTTAATTCGGCTTAATGTGGATAATTTTGGCATGTTTAGATGAGGTAAAGGCACATGTTGCCTTGGTGTTAAAAGGAAAAGGAAACTTAATATTGACAATGTTGTGCAATTGAATCGTGTGCAAATGAATAGAGTTAAAAAGGAATGAATCTTAACGTTTGATGTCGGATGCATATGTTCAGTTATGTCCAATCTGATCCATTAGGGGATCTCCATGTAACATACTTTACTTATTAATAAAATATAAAAATATCTTGCCTCAAAAAAAAGAAAGGAATTTTATGCTAATGAGCATTTAGTGATTTCTTCAAATACACTATCGACAATCGTATAATTAAATTGTACGAACTAAGCACAAAATGCTAAAATCGACTCAAATTTAAGTTTTTAATGAATCGTTTTAATCCCTGACCTCTCTTATCTCATCGGAGTTTATATCTGCGATACAGAGTTTGGAGGACTAAGCTTAAGTGTGCCAAAAGCGTAGAAGGAGATGCCGAATATAGCCGACAACCAGAAGTCTTCACTACAAGAGGATGGGGGTATAGTGTCAACCCTTGTGTCAAGACATATGGATAGTGGCAGCTTTGTGACAAATGCTACTTTCTTGACACAAAGTGCTTCCACTGTGTCAAAATTGTGTCATGGACATAATGTCAAATGTTTTATCAAAGGAATAACATCTTTTTGTCAATTTTATATTCCACTTTATGTGCATTGTTGTAATTGACTTCTAAATAATGTTGTACCTGAGTTGTGACAATTTTTTCTTAAGACTTGTAACAAAACATCATTCAATATTATAACTGATACTTCGATGGAATTGTGTTGAACATTCATACATTGTCATACAACTTTGTCTAATTTGAGACGACTTTAAGTCGATTTTGCATCGATTTCATAAGGATAATGAGTTGTATTAATAATTACATATATCAAATAGCTTATATCATAGGAGTAACAGTAATAACATTAACAATACTAACCAATGCTATGTGAATGCATCAATTTATTCACACAGATCATGTTGAATGTCATCTATCTCGTCATCATCTAGATACAAATGTAAAGCCACGCCTGTAATTGCTTTTAAATGATCATTTGCCTGTTTTGTAGCCTCTTCATCTTCAATATAATCCTCATTATATCCAAGAATGTTGATTGGCGAAGCGAATGGAGATCGGAGCACATAATTTGCTTCCTTATCAATCTCATATCTCTCTAAAACTGTCAATGGTGATTCTAGAGGAACCTCTACATCAATATCATCCTCAAAGTGCAAACCACCTTCAAGACAACCACCTCATGTATACACACCTTGCCCTTCACTATCGATATCATCTTCCACATCCAAAGATCTTTCTGCTACTTCAAATTCACTTTCTTCTAATCTAACATCATATTGTGCATCATGCAATAATGGCTCACCACCACCACCACCACCATCATCACCACCATCCCCATCCCCATCCCCATCTCCATCACTTTCTATATTATTTTCAGTTACAGACAAATCAATTACACGTCGGGCCCTTGGTTGACAATGTACAATAATCCACCACTTCGTGTCATTAGGATTTTCATGAATAAATATTTGCTCAACTTGACTTGGAAAAACAAATGGTTCTTTCATCTCAGGCAATACCTTTGAGGAGTCTACTTCTGGAAATCCTGATGGATGACTCCTAAGTGTCCTGCCACGACCTCTGTATATAACTTTGAACTAACGTGCCTTCAAAACATTCACATGGAAGCTACGATAGTCCAATGTAATGATATCCGTTATGGTTCCGACGTAGTCAAGATTACTTTCTAGAAGATTGCGGTCCCTGTTGCCTGTTGTTGGATAGGCATATTCATCCCTTATTCCTTAATCTACACCGTACGTAAAGTTCCTCGTTTGTGGGGTATGCAAGTACAAAATTTGCTATACTGTATAACAAGATTTGCAAAATACTATAAGATTTCAACCAAAATACTATATGGTGTTGATTTTGTACATGCAAAATATAATTATAAGGGCTCTCGCTGCCCTATGTCACCCCCCGTGTGAATATGCACCCAAACCAAAGGGGGTTTTAGGGGGATGTTAATTTAAATGTGTTGGATGCAATGGTTTATGTTAAATAATGTTGGTTATTAATATGCTATATATTTATATTAATAAAAAAAATTTAGGCCCTTCGGGCCTTAATAAAGGTCTTCGGGCACTAAGCATGGCATAACTTCATGTACTATTTTTACAAACACTTATGCAAACACTTATGCATGTAATAACATTAGAAACACTTGTCCAATGGTTTAAGTTAATGCTAATGGAAACAGTTGTGCAATGGTTTAAGTTAATGCTAATGGTAGTTGTTGGTTGTTATATTAATAAAAAAAATTCGGGCCCTTAGGGAAAACATCTAGTTCCATACAAGCGTTCAACGAATGGGAGAAAATGACTTATCATAGGGTGGATCTAAACAGCCCCAAGAGCAATGTACAGTGTTTTCCCATTGCATGCATTAAGAGAAAGAATGACTTATCATATTCGGTAGATCTGAATAGCCCCAAGAGCAATGCTCTTGCCTGCAGAAATCTATGTATAGATCTTTCACCAATAGCTTCTAAGTCCTGGGAATCACTACCGCAGGTGGCAAAAGCCCCAAGAGCAATGCTCTTGCCCAAGAAAATCATGTATAGATCTTTCACCCAATAGCTTCTAAGTCCGGGAATCACTACCAGGTGGCACAAAAGCATCGGGCCATCGGAGGACACCATGGGCCGGAAGCCATGGGAGTCTTTGGATCATCTCAATTTTCGATATCAAATGCAGATTCCTATAAAAGCTAGATCATAAGCACTCTATGACAACCAAATATCTTGCTCTAGCAACAAGGTGTCCTGTTGAAGACCCCATGAGGTTTTTCCTTCAAGAACAATGACTCTTGTCGGTTGATCCGTATCGTGAGAACATTTAAACTCTTTCGTTTCCCAAAAACTTGGCATTAAACTGCTACTAGATTGCTTCATTAGTGAGGTAATTCATTATTGGTAGCGATGTAAGGCTGGAATCCATGGGAGTTTTCAAATAATCCCAAATTGCGATGCTAGATATTATAAAGGCATGATTGGCATAGATATCTATGAAATCAAAACTTTAGAAGGACTGATGGGAAGGAAAGAATAGTGACAACGGGTTTCTAAGGATGGAACGGTAGGCACGAGGCAACTTCTCTTAAATGTGGGAATACAAAACATGAAGGCATACCTCGAGTGTATGAGCGGCCAACATTTTTCAGCTATTAGTCTTTCTACACAAAGGGCTCTTCCTCCCGAGCTATGACAAAGAAACAATCCGTTATACTCAAAAACAATTTTAGCCAGAAGCTTTTCTGGAAGTCAGACTTGTCAATCCTTGCAGACTTGGGATATTTCTCTTTCCATAAAAAATGTTTGCATGAAGCCAGTGCTTAGCTCCACAACAATCAACTACCATCTCAGCGATTAATGTAAAACAAAGGCTTTGCGGTGCCATATTAGGCAACCGATGACTCCCGCAATGATATTTCATAACCCACAGCATAAATCACTGTATAAATTGATGCTTTGCCACAATAAATCCGGCATTGCTAAAAAGATGCCAAATCGGAAGAACTCGGAGCCCTAAATCATGGAAGCAAGGAATATGTACAATAGAAGCCAAATCCGGAACCCTGGAACCCTAGATCGTGGAAGAAGGGAATACTGAGCATGTAAAATGACAGATCCGCTTGTGCTGCATGATTTTACCAAAGCTCCGGTACCCTACCGTGTAATGCCAGATAGAAGAAAAAAAAATTTTGACATGCCGTGCAAATTAGCTTGATTTGCATCCTTTCCAACAGCCCTTTTGTCCAAAATCACTGTTATTTTGAAACCTAATATTAGACTACTACACGCTAAAAAGAAAGCAAACAATACACACCAGAAAAAGAACATGCAAACAGTAAAAGATCCACAATCACATGATTTCTTCTCTTCTTTAAAATCAATGGCTGAGATAGGAGTGCACTCTAGAAATACTGTTTAGTATATCCATGTGAATACATCGTCCAAATCATAGAAAAACCTTAGTAAAAAGCGTACAAAAAGACCAAAGGAAACCCCCTGTTATTATGCTACATATTCTGTTCAAATTGTGAACTAATGCCAGAATCAAATGTAACTCTATGTTTGTCAACACTGCTAATGCGAAAGTGGTGTACATATGCCGAAGTATAAAATCGTGCCTATTAAAAAAAAAATTATAAATAAAATGTCACAAAAATAAAACTTAGCATCAAGATTTATCATTACATACCTTCCTACTGCAGCCAAGGGCAATCTCATAATCGTCATCTGATATCACTTCTCCACGATCTTTAGCTTCATCCATACAACCCAACAACCATATGTTATCAATAACATCTGGCAAAATAGACCGTCCTGACGACCTATCTTCTTTAGCAACTTCATACAAGTCCCTCCATGGTTGTAAGCTTGCAGTATTATTAATGACAAATGTGCTTATAGTTTGAAGCATGTCATCGCTTATAGCTTGAAGCATGTCATCGCTCAAGTTCCGTTCTACTCCATTGCCTTGTAATACTTCTGACATAACCTCTTTGGATTCTTCCTTTTCCCATAATTTAGGACCATCAGGATTGCATGAGCTAGTGGCATCATTTAGGTAAAAAAGCGTTTCCTGTACAAGATATCCTTCAGCCATGCAACCCTCCGGTTTTGCCATTTGTCGCACAAAGTCCTTAAGCACCTTCATATAACGCTCTAGAAAAAATATCCATCTGCTAGGAGCAGGTCCAGTCCCTTTATCCCCACGACTTTAGGGCTGGGCCCTGATTGGTCAATGGGCTATTGCCACATGGCAAAAGGATATTATATTCACATGTGGCCTTAGCATGTGCAATATACTAGGTCACAAGGTTGTACCCTAGGGTACTACCCTTTTATGGTCGATGCGTACATGTCGTCTAAGTCGACATGTACTAGTGACGTGTCAGTATAATATACGTATTCATGCCGTATATTATCCTAGAACGTCACATTCTCCCCACCTTGGATTGATGCTGTCCACAGCATCACGAGTCTCCCCACCTTGGAAAAATACCTGCACAAAGAAGCTTGGATGGTACATGTAATTAACAGAATTATTATAAGATAATACTTAAAATTCTAATTGCAATGTTTATAATCACCACATGGTAAGGCATTTAATTTATGCCTTAATTCGATATTAGTTAAAATTATTATCAACATTGAAATTTCGAGTTTAAATTATCAAGATTGAACATGACAAAAAGGTGTTCTTAAGGTTCTCGTCCCCTTGTAGCATTTATTCAGTACATATGCTACAATTATTAATAAAATTTTTGGTTATATGGTGACCACCCCACCTATGTGCGACTAATCTCCCGGCATAGGAAAAGGATGCTTCTTCCATCGTGGCCGTGGAGACAGCCCCTATCATGCCTATATGCCGCTCATGCCTACACCTTTAGTTGCCCATCGTGGAGGATGGGGTCCTTCCCGTACATGGGGCGTGAAGGACAGATTCCTCCTATCAAAACATATATGGGGCTAGAGGTGCTTTTCCTAATCTAATGCATTCTGAATGACCTCTTTTCTCTCAAAGTTGACTACTTCAAGTGGCATGGAAGTAGACTCTATATTACCTCACTCGCCCATTGGTTCGGAGTCGACCACTTCGGTGACGAGCTGACCCTTGCATTGCTCCATGAATTGTGGGTACTGCTTCTCAAGATCTGATTGTAGTACCCACGTAGCGTCCTCCACTGGTAAGTGCGTCCATTTCACAAGGTACTGGAGAAATTGAGATCTTCTCGTCTTCTTATAAGATGGGTCGAGAAGAACCTCGGGAACAATCTCAAGTTGATCGTCCGTTAATTCCAAAGATGGCTTCGGTGTCTCCAATACTTCCTCCGGATTAGGAGTGTGTTTCTTTAGGAGACTTACGTGAAAGACTCTATGGATCTTGAGGTGTGCTGGTAAGTCCAATTTGTAGGCTTGGTTACCTACTCTTTTGACAATTTTAAATGGATCAGCCCACCTTGGAGCAAGCTTCTTGCAATTGCCGATGCGGAGCTTCGCTTGTTTGACTTTTATCTTTAGCCAAACATTGTCCCCTACTTGGAACTCCCTTATCGTTAGGGTCTTGCCGATCAGCTATGCTCTTTTGCTCGCTTCTTGCTGCTAGGAGGTATCCTCGCACCTCTTCAACCAATTGTTGCATCTCGGCGAGCATCTATTTGGGATACTTCTACCTTGGACACAGGGTTGTGCCAAGTGTCTGGTGTCAAGCATTGATAGCCGTAGTTGATCATAAACGGCGACATTTGGGATGACTCTTGCTTGGTGCTATTGTATGCAAACTCAACCAAGTAAATGAAGTCATCCCACTTTGATTGCTTGTTCCAGACATAATTCCGCAACATATCTTCGGTATCCGATTGGTTGGCTCCGCCGCCCATCAATTCCCGAGGGTGATAAGCCGTGCTCATCGACAATTTCGTTCGATGGTGCTGAAGAGATCCCGCCGAATGCACTCATGAACTTCGAATCTCTATCGGAGATTATTTCCCTTGGCATCCCATGGAGTCTAAAAATCTCCTTTGTGAATAGCACCGCTGTCTCAATGCCGCGGTTTGCTCTACAAGGCACAAAGTCGCCATCTTCGACAATTTGTCGACTACTTCACCATTAGGCATCTTTGCCCCTTATGGTTCTAGGGAGCCCGTAATGAAGTCCATGCTTATTATCTCCCACTTGGAGTTTGGTGCGGCAATGGCTCTAATGCTCACGGAATTCAGTAGTTGTTCGCCTTTGGTCTGTGGCATAGTCGACACTTTCAGCTGTATGTACCTTGCTATCTGCTTCTTCATGCCTGGCCAATAGTAACTACTTCTTATCTTGAAGTAGGTTTTCGTAAAACCTGCGTGGCTGGCTATTGGGCTGTTATGGGTGTCATAGAGAATCAAACTTCTGACTCCGGCACACACAACTTATTTTTATGGTACAAGAGCTTTCCTTCCTTCTTAAAATATTTGGAGGCTTCTCTCTCTTTGTCCGTTCTTGCCTCTTTAGAGAGGCTAGCCCATACTTCCTGGAAGTCCTTGTCTGTTGGCAGCGTTTCTTCTATTTTCTTGCCAAACTCACTGGTAAGCGTTGATATGGCATTGCAGTGCACCCTTGTTGTTAAGGGGTGCCTTGACAGAGCGTCTGCGACCACATTGAGTTTCCCCGGCTTGTATACAATCTCGAAGTCGTACTCTTCGAGGAACTCCATCCATCTTCTTTGTCTTAAATTCAACAATGGTTGCGTGAAGATGTACTGCAGACTCTGGTGGTCGGTATCTAATTGGAACTTCCTTCCCAATAGATAGTGTCTCCAGATCTTTAAAGCTCTTACCACTGCCAATAGCTCCTGATCATGTGTCGGGTAGCGAGTCTCTGCGTCATTCATCTTTCGTCAATCGTATGCTACGACTCTTTCCTCTTGCATTAAGACTGCTCCCGTCGCAATCTTGCTCGCATCAGTTGCGACTAGCTTGTCCTTCTCTGGATCAGGCAATGTTAAGACAGGGGCGGTTGTTAAGGCCTCCTTTAACTTCTCAAATCCTGCTTGAGCTTTCTTTTGCCAATGTGCCACCCAGTCTTTTATCTTTTCTGCCTTGGTGAGGTCCGTTAAGGGTGCTGCTATCTTGGCAAAGTTCTTGACGAACTTTCTATAATATCTTGCCAAGCCTAAAAAGCTTCTCACCTCGTGTATGTTCTTTGGTGCTGGCCATTCAATCACTACTTGGATCTTCGCCGGATCGGTGGAGATGCTGTCTGCTGATATGATATGCCCCAAGTATTCCACTCTTTCGGTGGCAAAATGACATTTCGACAATTTCGCATAAAGCTGGTGCCTTCTCAGCTTCTCAAGTACCCTTCTCAAATGTTGAATGTGCTCCTCTAGGGACTTGCTATACACCAAGATGTCATCGAAGAACACGATAACAAATGTGTCAAGGAATTCCCGAAAGATATCGTTCATGAGCCTCATGAATGTTGCTGGGGCATTTGATAGGCCAAATGGCATGACTGTGAATTCATAGTGGCCGTATCTTGTTCGGAAGGCCGTCTTGTGAATATCTTCCTCCTTGATTCTGATTTGATGATATCCAGACCTTAAGTCTATTTTGGAGAAGACGGCACCTTGTAACCGATCCATCGAGGTCATCTCGCTTTCCGGGTAAGGCATACTTGTTCTTGATTGTGTGTTTGTTTAATTGGCGATAGTCAATACACATCCTCAAAGCTTCCATCTTTCTTTTTGCCGAATAAGATGGGGGCTCGAACGAGAGACACTAGGTCTTATGAACCCTAGGTCTAAGAGCTCTTGTAATTGCTTCTTCAACTCTGATAGTTCGTGAGATGTCATTCTATATGGTGCCTTACTCGTGGGTTTAGTGCCTGGTTCGAGTGCAATTTCGCACTCTACTCCCCTATATGGCGGAAGCTCTTTGATTTCGTCGGGGGAACAAGTCATGGAATTCCTCTATTAGCTTGGCTACCGCTTGGGTAGTTTGCTTCTTTGGGTTTATCTTCTTTATCTTTCCGTGCCTCTTCTTGGCAAGTTCTAATTTGAAGATGTATGCAACTTGCTCCCTTTTGATGCATCTAAGTAATTTCTTACTCGACATGCATTGCATTATAGGTGTCACTTGCTTACCTGAGATTTCTATGATTTTCCCGTTAGGCGCCGTGAGCTTCACCTTCCGCTCTCCACAATCTATTTGTGCTTTCGCCGGGTTGAGGTATTCCATACCTATGATGAGGTCATATTTTCCTATGCTCATGATATCTGCTCCCATTTCAATATTGATACCCGGTAAGTCTATATTGAAATTCACCCTCTTGCCGGCCGTGTGCCTGATGGCTCCGCTGGCTAACACTACTGGTCTGGGCTTAGACTTTAGTGTTTTCAACTTTAGCATTTGTGCCATCCTTGGTGACACGAAATTGTGGGAACTGCCACAGTCTATGAGGACTATAAAAGATTTGGCGGCTATTTTACCAATCGTGGATATTACTTGGTACTGGCTCTCTGCGCTTTCTGTGTCTATGGCGGCAAAGATGTGACACTCACCATGGATATAGTCGCGTCCTTCGTCCTCCTCCTCTTCTGTTGGGGTTTCCCAACCTCCCATCTCATAAGTCTTTGCATTGATCCACGAGCAGGCGGTTGTGTGTTCTATGCCCCTACTGGAAACACTGGAAGCATAACTTTTTTTCTATACATTCACGCCGCTTTTCTTTTCGGGATGGAGTTGAGGAACTGCTTTGACTGTCTTTGAATAATTGAGCCTCCCCTTGTCCTTTATCTTTGAAGCTGACCTTTTTTTCTCCGGGTTGTTTCCATTGATTTTTTATGTATGGTGTCTTTGCGGTGACGGTTGTTTTGCTCTTGGGCTCTGACCTCCATATGCTTTTCCTTTGTCATACCACTACTTGGGTTCGCTTTTCTGAGGCCCTGTCCCTTGTAGGCTCAGTGCCTTCACTTCCGCCTCCGATACTGAGCGTGGGTTGAGGGCTCGGACTATCTTCCGTAGGTCCTCATTCAACCCCTCCACATAGCCTTCTACTGCTCTTCTCTCGCTGAGTTTTGGCACATATAGCCTCAACCTCATGAACTCTTGGGTATATTTCTCAGACGTTTGTTTTTTGTTGCAATCTGTGGGCGCTTGCATCCGGTGGCACTTGTGTTCTCTTGGAACATAGTGCTTTTTGAAGGCCCTTGCGAACTTTGTGAACCTGCACTTGTCTCTGCTCATCCCATGGGCTTTAGCATAACCCCTCCACCAAATACGGGCTGCCCCTTTCAAGTTAGCGGTCCACCCTGCCCTTATCTTTATCTTTCATGCCGTAAGCATTTCGTACTCACTCATCTCGTCTAGCCATGCCTCGGCTTCCATCCCTCGACTGCTACGGGAAAAACTGTTCCGGCTGCGTGCTTTCAAACATTACTTAAGGCCGAATCGACCTTCTTACGGTAGTCGGATTGGCCTTGCCGCCCCTCCGTTATTCTTTCTTCCTTAGGGCCGTTCTTAATGTTTCCTCCTCGGACTTCGAGCTTGAATCAGGCCGTCGGAAGAGCTGGAACTAGAAGATGCGGGTCGGTTCCTTTTCTCCTTTCCTTTGTCTTTGAGAGCGGGCCTTCGGGACCCGTACACATTCCGGGTCCCGCTTTGTTCTTCGCACCTGCAAAGATGGCTTTGATTTCTGCAGATCGACCTCATCTGCGAGATTTCTTCTTCTGGTGTCGGTGCGTAATACTCTTCGAATAGTTCCCGAGGCTGGAATTGTCTGAGAGGTGTCTGGTCGCCTTGGACTTGGAACTCAAGGTCGACATTCCTGGCTGCTCTGACTGCACATATTACATTGGCACCATTTATCATGAGTTCCTTTTGTTGGTTGCATTAGGTGTTTAAATGATATGATTGTTAAGACAACGATATCCAAAAAGACATTTTGAAATGCAATTCAAAAAGGGTCTTATATTAATATATATATAGCCGATATATCTTATACAGTAGTCATGATTTCCATTACATTGATTTACTGATAGTCTGGGTGATCCTCAAGGAACTTCTTTACTTGGGTTGTACCCCTTGTACTTCCCAAGTTCCCGAGTATATCCCTTTGCTGATCCCCCCCTCGGATGGCGGATGCTAGCTCTTCCACCGTCTATGGGAGGTATGAGTCTTTGCCATTCTCGCTAACCTCCCTTGTCGAAGGTGTGGTACTGCAAAGTCGAAAATGCCCAAGGCTGTTTTCCGCTTCACCAAAATAACATGGTCGACTTTTTCTGATAGGCGTGCGTGCATGCCAAATCCCGAAAGTGCTACTAGCATCTGCCGCGACTTCCTCGTGTAATGGAGCGCTTGTGAAATATTATTATTCTACCGTCGTTAGGAGCGGAAGATAATATTTGAGTCTTTGCTCGGTACTCCTCCACGTGCTCTGAGGTACCCTGTGCCTTGATGCATCTTGGTCGACGGAATTTGAACTAATTCCTTATAATCCTGGAAGAGCGTTCGTACACTTGTCAGGTTTGTGGCTCTCCCTTGGAATTTTGCTACCTGTTCTTGCGAGGAAGAAGACTCCCCTTGAAGTACTCTTGTTGTCTTCCCCCTTATTCCCATCTGCTCCTGAAGTGCTATAAACTCCTCCTCGGTAGGGAGTTCTTCCGTCATCATCATACCTCACGATAGCCAGAAGCTTCAATGTCCGACATGGTGTGTCTGTGTAAGTAGTCGCCTCTCGTATTTGCACCGAAAATTCTTCAGTTTCTTGGTCAATGAAGTCTTCTAAATCCTATTTGTCGTAGAGAAGGTGAAGGAGTTCGTCGACGCGGTAGCCCTCGTCCCCTGCATTCGGGAGGTTTTGATGTCATTTAGCAGCAAGTATTCACGTCCGCCGACTATGATTGGTGCTAAGCTTGTTATTCCGGCCCGATTGGTTGTGCAATCCTCGGGGGTGGTCTGTCGCAACTTCAAGCGGGTGATGTCTTGTTAAAACGGCGGCGTTCCTCCTCTGGGTCCACCTCCATGTCATCCTCGGTTTCCTGCTCGGAGTCTTCACTCTCTCCGGATGCTTCTGCTATGGTCTCTTCATACTCCAGTAGTAGCTGTTCGTCTGCTGCTGCGTCCAAGGGTGTGACCTCCAGTGGCTGAATTGATGGTTCGCCTATTATGGTTTCGGCTCTATATACTAGATATAGCGCTAAGGCTGTGTTGTAGGAGAAGAAAACTTTCCCATTGCTGGTTAGGGTCATGTAGGCTGGTAAGCGGTTGGTTCTGTTTCGCAATACTTTGGCAATATTGGGTACATGACTGAGGGCTGTTTGCATTGCGGTCCTTGGTACAAAGTACCCTATGCATGGCGGTATCTTCTGTAAGCTAGGGACAACTTTGTCTTGGAATTCTTGCAGGACTTGCTGGTAAAAAGGATTGGAGTTCAGGGTTGCTGAAAGGTCAAATTCTTTTTGAAATACCTGGAATACTATATTGACATCTACTTCAGCAATGTGGGGGGAGGCGCTATACCAACTGATGAAAGATTCTGTAGCCATGACGAGAATTGTGTTGCCGATATCAAACGGAATTGGGAGCGCCTGAGTAAGCTGGAAGATCGCCTCAATCGCAGGAGCAATGCTGTGGTTGAGGTTTTGGGGTTATGCGGGTATATATAGGGAATTTGTGCCCTAAAATTTTTAGGGTTTCTAAAACACTTGACATTTGGGATGAAGGCTAATGTTTCTTGGTTAATTTGAAGCTAGAAATGGCTTGTCTACAGTCTTAGGGTTCTAATGCAACAAATTTTGGCCGATTTGGGTATGTCTAGCTCAAGTTATGAACTGGGGAAGGTTGGGCGTCTCTAAGAGTGCGCGAGGGGGGTGTTAGGTTGGGACCTAAGTATGCTCTGGCGCACTCTTGGAGTCGTTGGTCAAATTACTCCAATTGCTCCAAAACTAATACTGTACCTAATGAATGCACATTTTTAAACGACTATATATCTTTATTATTCAAAATTTTTCATACATCACATATAACCCCAAGTAGTTACAAAAGGTAATTTTGCTTCTATTAGTCTCTCCTCTTGATGTATTTAGCCGGTTTCATATCCTTTGGTTGAAGGGTGACTCTTTTGCATGGAGAGTGCATGCCAATGAATCTCGAAATCTTTGCACGACCTCCATCTCTGCTGCTTCTTGTAAAAGCGAGTAACATGTCGTTGGTTACTCGCTTGTTGGGGTCGAACTCCCACAAGATTTCTCGGACGAACCTCTGGAATGCTGCTCTCGGGATCAGAAATCCGTAGCTCCTTTGGAAGTGTTTGATTTCTCGCAGGGCTCTCGCAAAAGGTGAGTCTTGAGATCTCTTCATAGGCTTCTTTGGGGGTTCTGCACTGGTGGAGGTATCGGTGAAACGCCTCTCGTGTTGGCCGGCCTCCTTCGATGTACCTTACTCTATGCTTTGGTAGTAGCGGCAAGATTCGTCGTGCATCTTCTTGTATATCGTGTAGTCTGCTAGCTCCTTCTTGTATCTCCTTTCGGGCCCTAGAGTGTAAGAGTCCCTGGCCGTCTTCTTTGCCTTCCCTGCGTTTGCTTTCTCGTCACCTAGCTTCTTTGCCTGTTGCCATTCTGAAAACGGTGGGGGCAATGGCGGCGGTAGGTCAACCTGCGTCTCGGCCTGGTCCTGAGCTGGGGTTGGTTCTTCTTCCGGCGTTTCATCTGTGTCCGGAGGAGGGTTAGGCTTCTGTTGTGAGGATTCTCCCGTTCCGAGAAGGGTTGCCTCCAAGAATTCTGCTATACCATCAGTGTCTTCGGTCGCGAGGCTGGGGTTGTTAAGCCGGTTGGTTCGTTTATGGTTTACGGCCGTAGAGGTTCTCCTCTTCTTAGGTGGGGGTTCTTCAGTCATTACCCTTTTTCCTTTGGGGTCGGGATCCTCTCTATTCTTGGTTCTTTGCTCTCGCCATTGGCCGTCTTCTGCTTCTGCAACCTCCTCATCTGCTTTTCTTCTCGCTTTCTCCTCCTTTCTCTTGACTCTTTCTTCTCTTCTCTTTGCCTTTTCTTCTTTCTTCCTGGCCTTTTCTTCTTTCCTGCGCCTCTTTTCCAAATTCCTGTAATATCTAGGCTGCCTCTCCATGTCGATGACCCGGTTTGTCGTCGGCATCTTTGAGCTTACGTTTGTGACGACGCAGCACTTGGGCGCTGGGCCTATCGTCCTTCTTTGGCTTGCGGGCAGTTTGTTTGGTCCTAGCCATTGTATGACATCGTCTGATTTGGAGCAGGGCGCCAAAAGATCGGCTAATGAGAAAGAGCTCGTGGAAGCACGGGAGAAACCTAAAAAAATGAGCCTATGTCCCGTAATTTATAGGGTTTAATTTTTAGGGTTTGGTCGAATTAGTCGTCTGGTTGGTTTGCTGGCGAAAGCCTCCTCATCTTGGGCAAAATTGGGGTCTTGTTTGGTCCTGCTTCTTCGAATGGCTCTAAGAGTGCGCGAGGAGGGGGTTAGGTCGGGACCTAACTATGCTCTGGCGCACTCTTGGAGTCGTTGGCCTTCTCTGCTCCAACACATCCAATTTACATGTTGTTACCCACTAATTTAAGTATTTTAAGCAAGATCCTATTATTACCTTTACTCTTTGAGTAATTTATAATCAATTTTCGAGGTCACTTTTAGGGATGACTCTAAGAGTGCGCGAGGAGGGGGTTAGGTCGGGACCTAACTATACTCTGGCGCACTCTTGGAGTCATTGTTCCAAAAGTGACTTGTATTTAATGTTTTTCGATGTTTTAACATATAATTCTAGCTATTTCGAGCTTTTTGCTTAGGATTTCATCTTTTATTTTACCATTTGGGGTTCTTAAGGCCAAGTTCTAGGGTTCCTATGGGGTGACTACTCTATGAGTGTGCGAGAGGGCCATTAGGTCTGAACCTAACATGCTCCTGGCGTACTCTTGGAGTCATTGGCCAAAAGTGCTTGAAATTTAGTAGGATCTTTTTCAGCGCTTTTTCGACTGTTTATTCTATCTTACCTATGTTCTCTATTTATCCTAATCTTAGATAATTACTAACTCTACCCCGGGAGAAAAAAAAAAATTTCCGCTACCCGAGGTTTGTGCTTGGGCTTTTACCTCCAAGACTGAATGTCTAGATGAGTTAGTTCCTATAGGATTTCGGTCAGTGCTCGATCCTGGTCTGCCAAGATCAGAGCTCTGATACCATTGTGACGGCCCCTGCTCATATACGATGCCCCGATCGTATACAAACTGGAGATCATCCCTCAAACCAGCATCTGCCCGCTGATGTGAGGCCGTCCACCTAACATCGGGCTCTCGATGGTGGCCAAGAACCCGACGGGGAAGAATGGACGTGTCATTCATCCTGTCTCCCTCGGGATCGACCTAGCATCGGAAGCGTAAACAAAACATGAGCACATGACATCAAGCAATAATAACATACCCACCTCGAAGGGTGGTCCACCATATCACAGTAGCTGCATCACACATCAGTACATCGACATGACATAGGGAAGATCCTACCCAGGCTCAGACTCATGGGGATCGACTGACAGTTTGGGGTCTCCAGATAGCAATGCAGACAGAATTCATGGCAAATGGATTTGGCTGGCATCGGAACATGGCCGTTGGGTAGTCCACTCCATCCGCCCCTCCTGTGCATACTTTGCGGATAGGTGAAAAGTATTGGAGCCTCGGCAAGTAGCTTTTGCGGGTGAATAGCGAAGGGCTACTACTCTTGGGTTGCATCTCCCTAGTCCCGATGAGGCAGGAGGAGATCACTCTCCTCGGAAGGTTCATGCTAATCGCAGGCGAGCTAGAGAGCCACTTTCATTATCACGACTTGAACTCCTTTGGAAGATGACGCATCACCCCGCAGTGTCGAGCCCATACGCCCTCGCGCGAGTGCGGTGGTATTAGGCCTAGCTCACAACGCGTTCCCGACGCCGTTTACGCGGCCGGATCAACTGTGATTAGACAAGCCCTCCCCTTGTCGGCCCGGTCTAGCTCAGCCACCCACGGCCGAGGCGGGCTCTTATGCCTGAGCCGCACTAATTGGGAATTAATGGGCTAAAACTATGATCATACAACTACTTGGGCTCACGGGTCTCTACCCCCTTCCAGTACACAAGAGTGGTAGCATAGAATGTCACAATATCATCAAAGTAACTGAAAACAATAGAATACATCTATTCTAATATACCTAATCATACATGGTTAGGTTCCTTTGTTAGTATCTATCATTCTTAGGCAGTAGGAAATTAGCCTATAGCTAAGAATGAACACTAATCCTATGGAATGAGGGCTGAAAACTCGGATCTAACTATCGGATCAACCACTAACCGGCTTCTTGGCTGGCTCCCGCTCCTCTGAAGGCGTCCATGCTGCTGAATCTCGAGATTGCTGGCTTGGATCGAGCTGCTACTACGGAATGTCGGTTCCTCTGCTATTGTTCACGCGAGGAAACGTCCACTGCTGCTCCAATCCGACTTATGGGGGCTGGTGACTGAAAGGGTTTCCCTTTTAGGGTTTATGCCCTTTTATCCCCACGACTTTAGGGCTGGGCCCTGATTGGTCAATGGGCTATTGCCACATGGCAAAAGGATATTATATTCACATGTGGCCTTAGCATGTGCAATATACTAGGTCACAAGGTTGTACCCTAGGGTACTACCCTTTTATGGTCGATGTGTACATGTCGTCTAAGTCGACATGTACTAGTGACGTGTCAGTATAATATACGTATTCATACCGTATATTATCCTGGAACGTCACATAACATTTTTGATGCCCCCATAATGTTGAGCTACATAAACAAGAAGTCACCTTGGAAAACCGTATTAAAGTCATAGAGGAAAGAGAGGCTAGAGAAATGGCCTTAAGAGGAAAGATAAAACATTATAACCAGATGAACCAGGGCAGCTCAGCCTATTTAGAGTAGCCAAGAATAGAATGGTGAACAACTCAATTACGTCTATCACTACCAATGAAGGTAACTCGTTTCAAGGAGGACGAACTCTATGCTTCCATTAAAAATAATTCTAGAATGGGGCTCGCATGAAACCAACAAACCGCCCGATAGATAGATAGGCTTCTCATTCATCTCAGCAGATTTTCTACAATGGTGGACAGTGGGTAGCCGCACACATGCGAACTACCCACGAAAAACAAAGGGAAAATCCAATTATATCATTTGGACCCCAAAAAATACAATGCTAATAGATGAGTGGCTGATGTACCTGCCGAAAGCTTATCACCGGGATTAAAAAACCCCGCCCTTTCGGGTTTTCGAGGAAAAACCCTAGTGATAAGCCTTCGGCAAGGGGCTTGGACAAACGTAAGGCATAGAAATCGCTCCAAAAAAAAAACCCTCGCATGGAGAAGTCGAAACAGATGCCGCTCGCCAACCTGTACCTGCACATCACCAACACAACAACGCAAACATACCAGAATAGCATCACTCAGGGGGTGGAAGAAAAACATGATAAACAGAAATTTGCACAATACAATAAACAAAGAAGGGCGGGAGGGTGGGTTCAAAGAGAATAAGGTACTGCTGAGAGAAGAGGAAGCGCCGATATGCAGAACCGCGCCTAAAATAGCAAAACCCTAACCAGAGAAGGCATGCGCCGCATGCATGCATGCAAGATCGCCCCATCCTAGAATGTCGATCCGATGTCTCGGATCGATGCGATTCTAGAATGGGGCTCGCATGAAACCAACAAACCGCCCGAATACCAGAGAACTTCCTTATCAAACTAGAAGCGAGGACGAAGGTCACAGGACGAAGGCTAAAGAAGGGTCGAGGCCGAGAAAGGACATGCCACAGCATGACAGAAACGCCAAATGGGCCAAACCAAGCAGGAAGAAGCCCCTCCCCTGCTTGGAAACAATTCAAAGAGAATAAGGTACTGCTGAGAGAAGAGGAAGCGCCGATGAGACGTTGATGCAGAACCGCGCCTAAAATTGCGAAACCCTAACCAGAGAAGGCATGCGCCGCATGCATGCATGCAAGACATGCATGCTCGCCCCATCCTAGAATGTCGATCCGATGTCTCGGATCGATGCGATACAATTGATTTCTTCCTCGGAGGTAATAAATGATGGTCATTTAGGCACCCTAGATGATGCAAAAGTCATTTTCGTTCTTAAAAAAATGGAGAAATAAAAAACCCTGGCCCAAATGGTTTGCCTCTAGAATTCTGTAAGGAGGACTTTATGAATTTCATGATGATGATGATGATGATGATGATGATGATGATGATGATGATGATGATGATGATGATGATGATGATGATGATGATGATGATGATGATGAAATCGAGCTTCGTGTGACCTAAAAAGGTCATGAAGCTATTGTACATCTAACTATCTATGTATTTTCAACAATGATTGACGATGTTTCTCGACTTCCAACATGAAAGGCCCTAACTTTATAGCTTCTAGATGTAATAAAGAGAAGAAGTTAGCCTGTTTGACCTTATGTTTTTCTCTAATATCACTCATACAAGTCAAGGAGACATGATTCTCATCTTCAATCTATCTGTTTTCACATAAACAACATGTCTGCTCTTCTCGCAAAATGCATTCCCACCTTCCAGTTTCTATTCTCAACCTATGTGAGCTTCCCCTGTACCTCTCTATTATTTTCCTAATCCATGGCTACGACACATTTAAATAATCTTGCTCTACATAAACTATTATTAGATTTACTTCCCTTTGATAAAATTCCATCTTTGACCCCTTATGTTGCCACATTTTCACAATTGAATGTATCGAATTCCTTCTGCAGTGTCTGACCAATCACATACTTCCGTCCCCCATTTGCTTGCCCAACACTTAACATCATTGTACCAGGCTTTTTCAAAGATTTGTGTTGCTCTGAATTTAGCTCTTTAAGTCTATTTTCATACACTCGTGTCTGATATAGAGCTTCTGCCTCTAGGGGAAGCATCCACTTGTTTCTTAGTATCCACTCCTCTTGCAAGAAAAGCTTAAGCACCCCTTCTACTTTATTCCATGTCTTTCCTCATATTGCAGGTCCTCAAATAGGGCATCCATATAAGACAACGACTTGAACCAACGTGCGAAAGGACATTTTTTTCAAATCCCACGCATGCAAGCTCGCCTTATGGTAGTGTGTCCATATATTGTAAAGGGCTCTTTTTCCCCCTGATATCCTTTTGAAAACACATATTTTCCAGCTGTAGTTGGCACTAATATCTAGACCCAAATATTTGTAAGTATCTACTAGCTCTAGCTGCCCATGATCATAATAAAAATCTGTTTTTGTAACAGTCCCAAAAATCATGCATTTTGATTTCGATAGATTTACCTTCATACCTTTATCTTGACAAAAGAGCTAACTCGCTTAGAATTCTTACAAACCTTTTGGAGTATTTGATATGAGACGATATCATCAGCATATAGCAAAAATTGAATAAGATAGTTTTCTATCTGTGTCCTTGCATGTCCTCTTGTCCGTAACCATTCCTCTAGAGAGTCTATATAAGCCAAAAGGATGGGGGATAATGGACATTCCTATTTCACATCAACTGTGCTCTTTACCTCTTCAGGAATTTGGACTGATTGCTTAGCAATCACCTCATCATGCAATTGTGCTACAGCTCCTCCCAATGATTTTGGAATGCCTAAACCCTTCATTCTCTCTCCTAAGCTAGCCCTTGGGGCAGTGTCAAATGCCTTTGAGAAGTCATTAAATGCTAAGTATAATGCTCTCTTTTTTTTTTTTGAAGAACTGTGTCATCAATATATTAAAAGAATGGTAATGTTACAAAGCAAGTGAGGAGGAAGAAGAACTACCCCAAAGAGACAGCGATACCTCGACACTCCATAACAAACTCACAGAAAAACTGCAACTCTACTGCTGTATAAACCGACCATCCCCATCTACAACACCTAAGAAGTCCCGCCAAATGGCAAACTTCCGCTATATTAATCCTGGGAACACCAGAAAGCTTTGTACTTGAGTCGAGGAATCAGAGAGGCTGCAGGCTGCTGAATCCCCTGAAAGATCCACAACCGCCGCCGCTTCCAAATCAGCCACACCAACCAAGCCACGCACAGATGCAAGGCTTGTTGCAAAGAGCGGCCAAGCACCAGGATACACATGAAGCAGCAACTGCTGGCTAGTCAATCTCACCTGAAACAGAGCCCTAACCCAATCCCAGGCAGCCTACTCTCTTGGCCACTTTGCTCGCTCTATTAGTGTCCAAAGCGTTAGAATGTGATTGTAAGTGTTATGTTGCTTTCTAAAGGCTGCTCATGCAAAAGCTTTAATGTTGGAACCTCTACTGAATGTATACTTCCAGACAAAGTTTTGTTATGAAATCCAAATAGACTCCCAATACGTTTTGCAAGGAACTTTTATTGTTCTCAAATACTTTACAACAGTATTTGTCAAATATAAGTTTGAATCCCATGTCTACCAGTTGACTGACAGAGATTAAGTTCCTTACAATATTTGGAACTGACAGTACATTATGTAGATTGACCACTTTGCCTTCCAAGTAAAAATAACTTACTTACAAACTGTGCCAAACAAAAAGTATATCTCAACAACCGAGTACGTCTCATTAGCAAGAGACTATTTCTCGTCAGCAAAGAGAAGGGGCTGATGAAACTGGGCAGGGGGCAACTTCTCCTTCCCATCCTCTTTGAGAACTCCAGATGGCTTTGTATTCCCTTCTCTACCTACATTATCGGAGGTTAGGGCACAACAGTTACAAAGAGCAGAGGAACATGCTAGAATAAATGAAGTGCATGCAAGAGAGTTGCTGAGGCTGAGGGCAATGGCAGAAGTGGCCAGGAAAGAAGGTGTCACAATTACAGAGGTTCATGGAGTTGCATGTGACATGGGCCCAGGTTGTTGCCCGCAAGGGGCGGATTACGAGGATGTTGAGGCTAATTTAGACGCCAAATAGTTTGATGCCGATTGGCCAAGCAGAAGAGCAGGCAAGTATAAAGCATACGACTGCAAGATCCGTGAAGTCCGAGCTAAAGCTATGGGTCCAAGTGAAAGGAACGATGATAAAAAATCATGAATTCAGCAAGACATTTGCCAAACAAGTGTATTATGAGATTGTGAAGGGGGAGCCTGTAAATTATGCTAGCAGAAAATGGAAAGGAAGCGGTAGTAGCAACAGCAAGAGAGTGAAGCAGATGAACGATTCTGAAAGCACCTTGGGTGATGAACCCGTAACTATAACTTATTTGCTCCCAAATGCTATAAAACTGTTTCATGCCAAAACATGAAACTCTAATTTACATATGAATGACAATTAACCAGAAAACACCTACTTAAATTCTTACCTCCAATGTCTCCATCGCTTCTTTAAGAATCTAATGATATCCATCTCAGTCACTCCATCACCTAATTGGTCATGAATATATTTCAAAGTCTTCTGAAGATGGCGTGGTTTAATCTCTTTGAAGTGTTTATCCACTTCCCTGCAGTAAGTTTTCAAAGCATCTGCCGCTTTTTGTTCGAATTCCCGTCCGGCTTCACCCCTCAATAATTGTCTCTTATAGAAGCACACTTGAATTTTGAATTACTTTGTTAGAAAGTGCAGAACCAGCAAATGCAAAGCCAGCAAGCAAAACCAGTTTGTCCTTGCGGTCAATATAGGGCGACAAAAACATAGAAATTGTGCAATTTAAAAGTGCTTTGCAGGATTAAAGTAAATGGAGATATTAAGATTGGCCAAATATGTTTTTTCTGTTACCATTTTGTTGCACTTCAGATCTAAACCGTAGTTTCTAAATGATAATAGGTCATCCTATGTATGAGAAGCTAAAACAGAGAAGTCAGCAGTTTGTGTCTCGTGATGTGATCAGATCTGTGGAAAGCAAACACAAGATTGCAGGAGGCTCAAAAATCTATCTTAATGATTCTCCATTGACAACTAGATGCTTTGTTCATTCAGGCACATCTATAAAATGGTCTAGATGTGCGGATACTGTAAGAATAAATAAAAACAGGACAGTCACTTTTAGCAGCCAGGCTTCTGTCTCAGAAGAACAAGATGCAGTTGACAGTGTCTTCATGTAAGGCAGCACAATTAGTAAAAGCATTGGCCAACACAAAAATAAGATCCGCTATTGTTGTTTCATTTTTTTCAGCAAACCATTTCAGTTTATGATCATGAAGATGAGGTATATGTTGCAGGAGGTGACTCAAGGCAGCACAATTTGCTCCAGGAGGAAGCAGCCTTGCCTCTATAGGAAGATATGGCATGAGGCAAACTAGATGGCGGATTGTAGAAGACTTAGACAAAGTTAAGACTGGCTGTGTTGAATTCTTTGTTGGAAATGAATTTTGGATTATGGATGGCCATAGCAGCTCTAGGACTATATCTGCCATATTGCCTGTAGATGATTACTATAATCATGGCCAGGTGTTGAATGTGAACATTATATCTCCTTAGCCTACAGTTGGGACTTCAAGAGAACAAGCTACAAGAAGTACAAATTCTGCTGCGCAAGTAAACCAAGTAAAGACATACCTCCGAGTTAGATAATTTCCGAAATTGCACATTGTATGACAAGTTAATCTCAGTGGTATTTTTCTCAATATCCGCATGGGCCGGATAAGGACCTTCACCATCTGATTCATCTTCCTCTGCAGATGATGACGAAGCACTTAAGACAACATGCTGATCTAAGATAATCAAACTGGATGATTTTCTCTTTGCTCCTTGTTTTGATGTTTCAGCCTCTGGAATATTGGAGGAATCAGCTGACCGTCTACAACGCTTCAACCTGGAAAAGGAATAAAAACATGTAAATAAGAGATGCATAAGCAGACTGCCTTGGCTGTCTGTTTCTATCTGTGCCAGACTTGGCTCTTCCTTTTGCTCATCTAGTGCAGCAGGGTTTGAAGTTATTACAGATCATATTGGCTTATAAATAAGAGGTTTGAGCAGGGAAGCCTTGGTGAAGGATTATGGTACAACAAAGAACAGAAGTCTCATGCAATAACTCTGGTCATGTAGGTTGTTTGAGCTTTCTGATGCTGAACAACAAATTAGAACTTCTCCTTGTCATCCATTGAGGCAGAGGGCAGGACGGACCCAATGACAGGCTTGTAAACCTTAGAATGTTGACCACATAGCTTCAACCAAAATGCAATAAGTGCAATGCGTCCAAAAGATGCATATGGAGTTAAACAGGCAGAAGACTACCCTTTTGTACATTGCCATGCTATTCCTTTATCAGAATATCCCCACTCACTATATATCAAGACAGAAATTGGTGAAGAGAAGCAAGATGTACCAAAGAAGAAAACTTGATTACATATAATGCACAGTCATTATAATGTGTAACCTGAACGTTGAAGGTGATTATCTGGTCCATAACATACGAAAAGAATCAGAAACCACAAAGTCAACTCCTAATGTGATTATCCTGTTTGCTCGTGAGATTTTTATTTTAAGTCGTGTATTAGAACAATCCCTGTGTTGTGCATTGTGATGTCCTGCAGTCATGGAACTACCTCTGAAAAGAATGCTATTCTAAAGAGAGACCAAACTTATTAAGCTCGACAACTCCTAATGTGATTATCCTGTTTGCTCGTGAGATTTTTATTTTAAGTCTTGTATTAGACAATCCCTGTGTTGTGCATTGTGATGTCCTACAGTCATGGAACTACCTCTGAAAAGAATGCTATTCTAAAGAGAGACCAAACTTATTAAGCTCGACAACTATTATCTATAAGAATGCCTGCAATTTCATTGATTGACCTATAGTACTAATGTCAAATTAGCCATCTGTATTATTCTCCAGAAGATGCTTTATGTGATGAAGAAGATTCTTTATGTGATGAAGAAGAAAATGGGTTGGCAACAAAGCTTAGGAATGAAATAAGTCTTTTTATAGCTTTTGCTTGGCGAACATGTATGTGTATGGCAGACGGCAGGACAGACCCAATGACAGGCTTGTAAACCTTAGAACGCTGACCACATAGCTTCAACCAAAATGCAATAAGTGCAATGCGTCCAAAAGATGCATATGGAGTGAAACAGGCAGAGGACTACCCTTTTGTACATTGCCATGCTATTCCTTTATCAGAATATCCCCACTCAATTTATCACAGTACAGGAAATTGGTGAGGAGAAGCAGCAGTCAGCCAAAGAAGATAACTTGATTACATATAATGCACAGTCATTATAATGTGTAACCTGAACATTGAAGGTGATTATTCTGGTCCATAACATACGAAAAGAATCAGAAACCACAAAGTCAACTCTTAATGTGATTATCCTGTCAACTCCTAAGTCTTTTTATAGCTTTTGCTTGGCGAACATGTATGTGCTGTGTTTGAGGTTTTAATGGGGTCCATATCTCATGCATACATATCTAACGCAGGCATGTAGGTCTAACATTAGGCAAGGGCGAGGCAAATCTGCAGGAGCTGCTTTGATCTATGAGATGCATTATTAAATTGGCCATTGTACGGTTATGGGCAAATGGAAGCCACCTATAGATTTGCATGTAAAAGAAACTAGAATATACTACAAAGCTTTACATTGCATATCTAGAAGCAACAACAAGATTCCAGCAAGAAAAAGAATAGAATAGAATAGTTTTTTAGCGTCCACGGAGACCAATTGGCCTATGGGACCCAAACAAAAAGAGGGCAGCAAGCGTATTACTGACAGAATTAAAAAACCCCCGCCCCGAAGGGTTTTCGAGGGAAAAAGAGAAATTCATTGACATGACCATAAAGGAAGCATAAAATAAATCTGTGGGCTTGGAAAGTAGCGAAAGAATACTAATTTCTTTAGTCATTTAATTCCTCATACAATAGCTTTACATTGCAGAAAGAAAGAAATTAAAGAAAAAAACCTTGTTACCTCTCCTTTCCTTTGCTTTTCATTTCCATGTGATTTGGTGGCCTAGAGGAGATGTTTGAATCAACACCCCTTCGAACTCGTCTTTCCAATTCGCTCATCAGGGCATCCAGAATATCTTGGGGCACACTGCCAATGAAATTTTCAAGTCTTCCTATAATGGGCTCATCAGTTGAACCTTCTTTTCCCTGGCCAGAACCGTTGGAAGATACTGGAGAGAAAATAAAATAGAATATTACCAAACCAAAATGAAAATGAATGCACCGAGAAATCGTAGTAAATTCCCTGACAAATAAAAAAATGGAAAGAATTTCTGGCTAGTTTTGTGAATATTTCTAAAACCTTTTCATAACTTACTGATGGGCTCTGATGATGCCGAAGACTGCAATGTGAAGAAAACGGAGGTGCAGACAATCCTCTACCCGAGAATCAAGATTTAAAGCTCGAGGTAGGTGCATAATGGCGCCAACGTTTTTTTAATGATAGCTTTTTAGTTTCACTTGTTTTTTTCTTCCTTCTTGCCCTTAATCCATAAATTCGCTCCCTCCCCCTTGCTTTTTTATGATCATGGTTTTGTTTTTTTTTTTCCTTGCCCAATTCTAGAAAATAGTTTTCAAATATACCATTTTCCTATATACTTTTATACTTATTTGTATTTTTTTATTTTGTACAATGCTTTCATTCAAGATGGTTTTCCACTACTTATGTTCATTAAAATTAGTGAGCAGGTTTAAAACAATGTCAAGTTCTAATTCTAGCAATGTGAGGGGTGATTGCTTGCCACATCGCATATTAACGAAATTATCATCTTCATCATCACATGGAGCCTTATCAAAACCATCGTCCTCATCGTCATCGTCATCGTCATCTCATCAACCAAGTAGAAAACGAGTTAGACGAGATCCAAGTAGAACTTTCTATCTCCGTCGGGGCAGTTGTTGGTGCAACAAATGTAAAGGGAAGACAAATCGATCCTATCGGGTTCGTCAAGAACATGAGAAAAAGTATGGTCTTTGCCAAAGCCGACCAAGCCAAATTGATGAAGGACATGATCCTGAACAAGATGAAAATAGTGTAAGTTGCTCTAATAGACTAATATTTTTTACTATTATGTTATCTTCCCATTATAAATTGCTTATATTTTCCTTCATAAATTTCTTATTTTCTTACCTTTGATTCTATTCTTTGTGGTCATATAGGCCTTAGAAGAAGTCTCTTGTTCACATAGTGCTTTCATTGGTGAAGCTGAGATTCACGATACCATTACAAATTTCTTTCCTATAAATGAACAAATTAGTGGACATGAAAACAATGATGATGCACATGGAGATGACAATTCAACTAGGGAAAAGGCAGCATATCTCCATGATGAGGCAAGTAGGCCATTGTTCCCAAATGCTCGTGTTTCCCGTCTTGCGACATGTATGCTCATTCTAAATCTCCAACACAAAGTTGATTGGAGCAACAACAGCGTCTCTGAGCTTTTCAGGTACGTAAGTGCAAGTCGTTACGTTAAATTGAAATTTACGTGTGTATGCTTACTTGCCTTTTTTTGTAGTTTGCTTGACAAAATATTACCAGATGGGCATTGTCTCCCAAAATCCAGGAGGGAGGCTAGAGAGTTATTGCGTTCGTTTGTCATATATGCATGTGTTAATGATTGTATTTTGTTCCGCAATGATTATGCAAATCATCAATCATGTCCAAAATGTAAGGAAGTGCGTTATGAGGAAGATAGAAAGACAAAGGTGGCAAGAAAAGTGTTACGTCATATGCCTATTATTCCTCGCCTTCGACATATTTTTCGATCGCCGACACGTTGTGCTTTACTCTTCATGACTATCCAGATTTTTCTGAAGCTTCAGGTATGATGTACTTGTATAATGCACTTGTATAATGCAAAATTATATCAAACTTTAACTAGTATACCTATAATTCACTTTGTATTCCCCCTTGCAGGACTACAAACAAGTGGTGCATGTGGATGTCCAACTTGTGGGACCAGCTTAACATCTTATAAGTCAAAACACCTAAAAAAACAAATATATACTAGGCATAAGAAATACTTGACAGAGGGTCATCATGCACGTGGGTCCGATGAGACACCGAGGCCAAAGCGATGGACACCCCGGGATTGGTTGGATGCATGGAAGGAGATGAATCCCCATGTGAATTACTTGACAAGTTATGGAGATGCAAATGTAGAACTTCCTCCTGGAATGAAGAGATTATCTATGTTTTATAGGTTGGAATATTGGACTGACTTGGAGCTTGTTCATTTACTTGATCCGATGCACATCTTCAAAAATGTCAGTCATTCTCTTTGGAATCATTTAACAGGAGAATGGGAAACATTGGCTGCTAGAATGGATTTCAAAGAGCAGAAAAAAAAAAAAAATATTGGCCTGTTGAGAGCAAAGGCAGAAAAAGCTTAACATGGAAGCAGGGTTCATGGGTTTTGAGGAAGAAGCAACTTGTTGAAGTGAACAAGAGAATAGCAAAGGTACGCACCCCAACTAGATATGGGGCCTCTTTGCGAAAGGCATTTACAAAAAAGGGTAGCCTCTCAGGATTTTAGTCGCATGATTGGCACAAGTTTCTTCAGGTATACTTCTGATTTTTATTCTCTCATTTCTTTTGATTAATTTATATTGCAACGTATTTAATTATACTTCATGAACGTTGCAGCATATACTACTATGTGTGATAGGGGACTTCTTGAGCCCACAAGTGAGGAGCATTATATATCGATTGAGTAAATTTGCAAGATGGGTGTCTTCAAAGGAAATTGAAGTGGCTGAGATATCAAATATGGAGGAGGAAGTGATTCTATTGCTTTGTGACATTGAGAAAGAATTTCCCACCAGTTTTTTTGACCTACATGTACAACTAAACGTATTCTATGCAATTCTAAGTGTAATCAATAATGTACTTACATCTACAGGTACATCTGTTAATACACATTCCAAATGAGATAAGACCCTAAAAGGGAAACCCTTTCAGTCACTAGCCCCCACAAGTCGGATTGGAGCAGCAGTGGACGTTTCCTCGCGTGAACAATAGCAGAGGAACCGACATTCCGTAGTAGCAGCTCGATCCAAGCCAGCAATCTCGAGATTCAGCAGCATGGACGCCTTCAGAGGAGCGGGAGCCAGCCAAGAAGCCGGTTAGTGGTTGATCCGATAGTTAGATCCGAGTTTTCAGCCCTCATTCCATAGGATTAGTGTTCATTCTTAGCTATAGGCGACCCCTACAGCCTAAGAATAATAGATACTAACAAAGGAACCTAACCATGTATGATTAGGTAGATTAGAATAGATGTATTCTATTGTTTCAGTTCTGTTGTGATGATATTGTGACATTCTATGCGCCACTCTTGTGTATTGGGAAGGGGGTAGAGACCCAGAGCCCAAGTAGTTGTATGATCATAGTTTTAGCCCATTAATTCCCAATTAGTGCGGCCTGTGCATAAGAGCCCGTCTGGCTGTGGGTGGCGGAGCTAGACCGGCTGACAAGGGAGGGCTTGTCTAATCACGGTTGATCCCGCTGGCGCGTAACGACGGCCGGGGAACGTTGTGAGCTAGGCCTAATACCCTGGCACTGCGTGAGGGCAGGGTATGGGCTCGACACTCGTGGGGTGATGCGTCATCTTCCAGTGAGTTCAAGTCGTATACGAGCAGTGGCTCTCTAGCTCGCCCGTGATTAGCATGAACCTTCTGGAGGAGAGTGATCTCCTCCTGCCTCATCGGGACTAGGGAGATGCAACCCAGTAGTAGTAGCCCTTCTGGCTATTCACCTGGCAGGCTACGGTCAGGCTCCAATACTTTTCAGCCTATCTGCAAAGTATGCACAGGAGGGGCGGATGGAGTGGACTACCCAACGGCCATGTTCCGATGCCAGCCAAATCCATTTGCCATGAATTCTGTCTGCATTGCTATCTGGAGACCCCAAACTGTCAGTCGATCCCCATGAGTCTGAGCCTGGGTAGGATCTTCCCTATGTCATGTCGATGTACTGATGTGTGATGCAGCTATTGTGATATGGTGGACCACGCTTCGAGGTGGGTATGTTATTATTGCTTGATGTCATGTGCTCATGTTTTGTTTACGCTTCCGATGCTAGGTCGATCCCGAGGGAGACGGGATGAATGACACGTCCATTCTTCCCCGTCGGGTTCTTGGCCACCATCGAGAGCCCGATGTTAGGTGGACGGCCTCACATCAGCGGGCAGATGCTGGTTTGAGGGATGATCTCCAGTTTGTATACGATCGGGGCATCGTATATGAGCAGGGGCCGTCACATGTTATTCTTAAGATCTTTTATGTCCAAAGAATATTATTGTTTTCCTCTACCATCTTTTGATGTTTAACTTTTTTCGACATTTTAATCCAGCTCTTACACTCTTTGATTATGGACTGGTGTTCCACTATAGCAGACAAAGTGAGATAATAGTGGGTAAAATCTCTACAAAAATCTCCATTGTTGAGCAAGGAACAATTCAGCCTAAAGGGGTAATGTTTGGTTGGATATATCTTTACTGTCCAATATTTGAGGATAGTGGTCTCAAAGAATAATGGTATCAATCCATATGACAAGACAGTCATCTAAGCTTTGGACGATAGGGTTAAAAATATAAAATCTATCCAGGGTGCAGAAAGTTCTATGTTAACCACTCTTTTATTGTACTAGGTGTATTTCGTGTTGACCGATAGAATGTAATCCAGGTTATTGTTCTGGAGTAAATTATTCCATATGATCCTTTCGTGACTCGCCATACTGATTTTATTCCCAACCTTAAGATCCCATTAGGGGGAATTATTAAAGTCCCCAGTAAGGGTCCAATCCCTAATATCTATTTGATCTGACATCCAATCATTGATCTCCTCCCAAATAAGGGATCTTTCATTGGAGTCTATTGGGGAGTAGACATTTACAACTCCCAAAATCTTGTTTTCAATTTTGATCTTAATAAAATTGATCATAAGTTTCCAAGTTTGGCATATGTTCGAGGGATTCAATTTCTTCTTCCTCTCAAGCCATGCTTTGGATGCTCACCAAGCTCTAAAGGGTTAATTGTACATGTAGGTATTACAGGTGGACATGACAAAGTATCCAATTACAAGAATGTTGCAAAACAACAATAAATGAACAAAAATTTCTAAGAGGAGGTTGACCTCCCTTAACCACTTGTCGGAGAAAGTTAAATAAAATTGAGGGGAATATAACGACAGGAGTGTGTTCAGGCAGGAATTTGATAGCCTTTACCCTTTTGTGATGTATTTCCATAGTTGAGCAATCTTATTGCAAGAACGAAAAGATGCTCAGAAGTGCAGGATTGAGATATCATAACATATATATGTTCTTATGTTTGTCCTCCTGAATCCGGCCGTTGATCCGAGATCCTACGGCTCACGTGGCTTTGGGACGTATCCTACGGCCCAGATGGCTTGGGAGTTTGTGTCCGATTATATGTAAGCGATCCTACGGTCCAGGTTGATCTGATCCTGATCGTCGGTCTGAGATCCTACGGCTCACGTTGCTTTGGGACACATCCTACGGTGCACATGGCTTTGGGAATTATATGTAATCGATCCTACGGTCTAGGTTGATCCGATCCTGATCGTCGATGCGAGATCTTATGGCTCACGTGGCTTGGCACATATCTTACGGTGTACATGACTTTGGGAATTATATGTAATAGATCCTATGGCTCATATTGCTTTAATTATTGTCACGTGGTGAGATCTTGACCCTTGATCGGGTCCAAGATCCTACGGCCCAAGTTGAATGCTCATTCCTTAAGAAAAGACTTTTAAAATTTTTACGTTGTGTGGGGGATTTAAACCGTGGCCATTGACCTCCAAACCCCCCATTCTAATCACTAGACCAAGCATTAATTCTATAAACAATTTATGTTTCAAATATACTTAAGGGTTTGTTCCCATTAAGATAAAATAGACTATAACATTCTAGCTAATTCAAGAAAGTTCTAGAATGTTCTGGAAGGCTCTAGAAAGTTCTAGAATCTTCTAGAAAGTTCTAGAACATAAGAGAATCTAGGGGAGATCTAAGAAAATTCTTCCAGAAAGTTCCAAACTGTTCTAATAAGTTTTAGAATGTTCTAAAATGTAGGGGAATCTACGGGAATGTAAGGAAATCTAGGGAAATACTTCCAGAAAGTTATAGAATATATTGAAAGTCTTAGAATGTTCTAGAAAATGTAAAGGAATCCAGTAGAATCTAATAGAATCTAAGAAAATCTTATAAAATGTAAGAGAATCTAGGAAAATATTTATAAGCCTAAGGGAATCTCTTAAAATCTAGGGGATTTAAGGGAATCTTCATAAAATCTAAGGGAATCTAAAAAAATGTTGATGAAAGCTTAGAGTATCTAGGGGAATCTTTATAGAATCTCTTTGAATCTCATATAATGTAAGGGAACCTAGGGCAATCTCATAAAGTCTAAAGGGATCTAAGGGAATCTAAAGGAATCTAGGGGGATCTTCATAGAATCTTGGAGAATCTACGGAAATCTAATGGAATCTAGAGGGAATCTTATAAAATTTAGAGGAATCTCCATGAAACCTCCAAGAGAACCTTGGTAGAATCTTAGAGAATCTATGAATTTAGAGTATTCTCAAGAGATTCTTTTAGAATGTAGGACACGACAAGAACTTACACGTAGGAACATGCTAAAACTCGGACGTGCACCGTAGGACGCATTAAGTTTCTTGTATATATATATATATGTGCACTTCTTGGAATCGTTTGAATGGAAGGATATGGTCTTCCATATTATGCAGTTTATTTCTAATCTTCTAATCTCTTGGTCTTCAGACAGATTTTGTATTACCTAAATTTGTTTGTAATTGAAGAAGTTTTTGTACCTAATCAGCTACCATTGGCAGAATCTTGGTAGTTACCAATATTTATAAGTGGTGACAAAATGTGTTTTTAAAGATGATTATCTATTGGGGCAAATGCGATTTTGGCGATGAAAGATCAAAAACGACTTGGAGCAGATTCAACACTTTGAGTTTATCAAGAATTTCACAGCAAGTCCCAAACTCAGAATGGCTCCATTTCGCATGCATTCCTTATTTAATCTCTGCGCAAGAGATATAATAGGGCTAGTTATTGCAGATTCCTTGAGTTCTATCAAGTGCAGACATACAGTGTTCTAAATACAGCTGCAGGAGTTCCAGATAAGTCATTTCACATTTCTTAACCATTTCTAGATACTTATTGCATTCCAGTCATGGCATTTGCATCATCCATATGCTCTTTTATTATCCCTAAGTGTGAAATAATTCTTACTTGTATTTCTTGGTGGAGGATTCCTTGTTTGTGGTCTTTTGTCCAGGAATTAACAATGAATTTTTATTGGGACAAATGCTTACATAAGCTCACATTTGTTGCAGGGATTGTTAAAATTTGACATCAGTGCAATTACCTTCTTTGGAGCTTGCAGCCACTAACTTCAGAGAAATGCCAAGCCAAAATTATAGCTGCAAAAAATGCGACTTCTTCTCCAGAATTGTGTCAGGATAGCACACTGAGTGTCATATTATGTTTAGTACTGACCTTGCCCTAAGAGAGCGCAATTACCTTCTTTGGAGCTTGGAGCCACTAACTTCAGAGAAATGCTACTGATGACATGATATCATATTTAGGAAAATGCTTGCTCAAAACACTTTTGTGCTAAAATGGCCCATTTGTACTTTAGAGTAGCACAATTGGTGCTAACCTTGTCACAGATCTCAAGACCTTTTTGGATACAGGAATAAAGGCACCAATATTTGAAGGAATGTTCTATATGTGTATACATTTGTGCTGAGCTGCATCTCTTGTAGATTTCATGGTGCAATGCAATGCCACACAATTGTTGGCTGCCTTCTAATAGGAGAAATCTTACGCAGACATCTGCAAAAGCACAAATATGTTTGCTGCATTTTAACAACTACAACAACAGATGGACACTCCACAGACCTCCACTTGTGTAGTTTCATGCTCAGAATTTGGAGATAATGTATGGCATGCAGAAAGCCAAACACTTGTTGCAAGCATGCTCAGAAGAAACAGCATGCTCAGATGGCGAAGAAACATGATTCTGCTCGGGTCTCCATTCTAGGGTAAATGCGTTGCTGGCCATATTTTAACAGACCATTAGCAAAAAATGATAGCATGGTATTTCTTATGACCACTTTGTAGAATGTCATTTTGCAGCATGAACATTCAATAGAGTGAACTACGGGCAGAGCAAGGAGAGCTGAAAATATCAATATTAATGATTTTCTTGTGTTATAGATTGGCCCAAATTTTATTGTGACAGCCTCTTGTACATGAAGCTTTTCTGGATTTTAAATATGGAGCTGTGCCTTGCTCTTGCTAATAAAGCTCTTTGGATTAAAATATGGAGCTGATGACATTACGAGAATCTCCGCAACCTATCAAGTCACATGGTATTTCTTATTGCAGTCACATATATTATCAAAGATATGGCTACAATGATTTGAAGGATATGATTGGGTTCAACTTCCATGCCATAAGTATGCTATTGTTCCACTATTACATGCATAAAATGCATCTTTCAGCATTCTAATTTAGAGGGTTTAGATTACTTTCATTCTCACTAGATCATCATAGTGATTGCTTTTATTTCTAATTTTGTCATCCAATGGAATCATTAAAATTCCCAATGGTTCATCATCCACTATCATTCACCATGTGTTATCGATATCATTGTTTTGTGGTGTTGTAATGTTATGAATCCTTTTTGGCCCTGAAGGGGCTCGAAATTTTTTTACTATAACACGACCATATAACAATACGTAACATTGAACCATTACATCCATCACTCAAAAATTAAATTCCCCCTAAAACCTCCTTTGGTTTGGGTGCATATTCACACGGGGCGTTATATAGGGCAGCGAGAGCCTCTAAAAACTTACATACATGTGCAAAATTAACACCATTAAGCACATTCCCTCAAATCTTATAGTATTTTGCAAACCTCAATATACAGTATACAAAAACTTGTACAGGCATACCCCACAAACGAGGATCGTTATGTACAGTCGAGATCAAGGAATAAGGGGCAAATAGGCCTATCCGACAGCTCTCGATGCCCGGAGTAACCCCCCGTGTGAATATGCACCCAAACCAAAGGGGGTTTTAGGGGGAATTTAATTTTTGAGTGATGGATGTAATGGTTCAATGTTACGTATTGTTATATGGTCGTGTTATAGTATCATCCCTTCTAGTTGCATTTTCTTAAGTATAACGAGAAGCCTTCATGCTAAAGCCAAGGTGGCCATGTGCAGATGCCATAGCATTCCACAAAATCACATCATTTCTTTTATATCTCTTTTATATTTCTAGTACATTAAAGACAGTTGGTGTGGTCGTCACAGTTGGTTGATCCAACAATTCACATTTTGTACATTCTGGCCATAAAAACATTCGTTTCTAGGCCATCAAATATTATACAGACATGATTATTTCACCTTAGAGCTTTGCTGTACATGCAGTCAGAAATGATAACATTAGTTTAGAAAATGCTAACGTTAAGTTACTTTATCTAGATTCTCTCCATGCACATACATTTGCTAGAAATAATGCAAGTCTTCATTTCCATCTTTTTCTTGTGCACGTCATATGATTATAATAGTCCAAGTTACCACATTTGGCACTATACATTTTTGGTGCATCTGTTTAAATTCCAAGGCATGAAAGATGTTCATGCCTCACATGTACTTTTGAATTTCATCAAATCATAAGTCTTCCAACTTCTACATTTGGTTGATTGAATAAATGCAGGGCATATGTTGCATTTATAATAGTCCAAGAAATCAGATTTCTATGGTAAAGGAACATCTTGAGAGTTACGTGCTCAAAAATAAATTTGCCACATATATATCCTGTTTAGAACCACTTTTCAAATGTGGGCATGTGATGTCTTGCAATCTAATAGTGCCTTGGCACTGGAAGATCAATTATATGAATAATACAATTTTGAGTCAGGCAATTATTTGGGGATGCCTTTGTTCAACCATCCTGTATAAAAAATGACACCAGCTAATTTTTACATCCTAATGCGTCAATCGGCAAATGGGCCAAGTAATCAGAAAGCAACATGATGTTGGATTAAATTACTGAGTGCTTAGTAAAATATTTCACTTGGCATATAAACAAGAATTACTTGAGCAGAACTAACATTATGGAAAATACAAAGCATGATTGATGTGTAATCGAAGCTTGGTGTTTACGTAACCAACGAAAAAAAAAAGCAACGAATCTACTTGAACCATTAAGGGGGTAGTTGCAAAACCTACTTCGGACACGACTGCCGCCCTCATTGCATTCTATTTCATGACAGCTTCTACTCCATCTAGGGTAACCACTCTACTCCGCTTTCTATTCAATAAGAATTAAGATTATGAAAGCAAAGATCTAATATCCATTTTTGTAATGAATACTACAAGAGAAGGGTGCTTGTTTCGTCAAGTATAACGTCAAAATTGTTGACACAAATAGAACCTTCAGAACTCCCATTCTTGTCACATCCTTGACGTTGTACATGACGCGATCATTTGCTGCAAAGTTATCACCAGGGTGACAACCATTGCATCAACCTTGTGCCGTGATCGTTTGCCACAATAGTTGACATAATGGCCATTTGTAACCATGTTGCAACACCAGAGTGGCAAATATAGCATCAATGTTTTTACTATCCAATATATTCTCAAAATAGCATCAAACTTTGCAAGAAGTTTATCGCATTATCTTGACAATATTTTTGGCACTAGAGCAACACACTTGCAACAAAAGAATTAGGATATGTAAGTTCATTTTTTCACATATGTGTGGCAAGCTAAAAACCAAGATTGCATATATGTTTTGTCCACATTTCAACATATTTGTGTCTGTGACGTTCCAGGGGAATATACGCTATAAATACGTATATTCCTGGACCCGTCACTATACAAGTCTATCTTCATAGCCTTGTATACCATAGATTGTGGCACTAGGGGGCATGACTAAGTTATTCATATAACTTAGCCAACCTTAGGTTAAGACCATTTTCCACGTGGCCTTAACCTATTGGGCACCCGCCACACGGTCTTACCCTATTGGAGCCACGTGGCATAACATGTGAACCCTAACCTATAAAGGCCTAAACCCTAACCCTAGGCCTCTTTTCTGGCTCCAACAGTCTGGGAACCTTCTTCGCGCTCGAAACTCCGTTTCGAGAATCATCTGCTGTGGCATAGCCTAGCACAGCAGCCCCCGGAGCGTGAGCGCATCAGCAGGAGTGGGAGCTACCTCGAACACTTCGAAGACTATGGAGACGCCAGGATTGGGAGGGAGTGCTTCAGGAGCAGGTATGTAGAGTAGTAGTCATAGTAGTTCATCTGGAATTAACATTCCAGATGAGTTAGTATCTTGTATCTAGGGTAGAGCCATCCTAGAACCCATATTCAACATCTTGAACCCTAATCAAGGAACCCTAACCATTAGTTAGTTGTATGATTAGGTTAAGATGTTCTTCTTATGATTATTCTCATGATGTGATGATTATGTGATGATGGTTGATCATGTTTGCTCCTCTTGTATTGGGAAGGGGGGTAGAGACCTAGAGCCATATGTAGTATGCTCCTAGAGTAGATCCCTTAGTTCCTATTAGTTGCGGCCTGTGCATAGGGGCCCACCAGGCTATTGAGGCTATGATATGACTCAGCACCATATAACGGGGCTAGAGGGAAAGTGGAGGGAGGATCCCTGCCGAGTGGGGGCTTCGGGGGATCCCCATAGTGGGCTAGGCTTATGGTCGGTCACCCGTGTGGGCCGAGCATGGGTCCGACACCTCTGGGGCAATGGTGTTGCCTCGCCTCTCGAGAGCTGCAAGTGTTGGCTTGGCTCGTTTTGGGGTTCGGGTCAGTGCAATCGTGTGTCGCCACGATTCTCTAGCCGCCCACCGGCACCTCTAGATCCCTGGAAAGGGAGATGCAACCCTTCTTCGCCTCATCGGACGAGGGAGATGCAACCGAGTAGTCCCAGATGGGTGATGCCATGGGATTGCGTGATCAGGAAGGCTAGAGTCCTGTCGAGCCCGATCTAGCCCATTTGCAAAGTATGCACAGAGGGGGCGGATGGAGTGGTCAACCCTAGCCATTGTCTTATGCCAGCCCTACCGCCATTGTTATGAATCGGTTCCGCTCTATCTTGAGGCCTAACCGGTCCAGGTCATCCTCCTTACGAGTCGAGCCATGGGTAGGAGCTCTTATGTTTTATGGTTTATGATTATCTTCTTTGCTCTTATGGATATGTGATGGACTACCCTTGAGGTAGTATGTTGTATTGTTATTGCTAGTTACGACGTTGTTTATGCTTCCGCGTGATAGGAGCCCATAGGGGAAGGGCGCGCAAGACACCTTCGTGTCCCCTGCCCGCACTAGGATTCTCTCAGAGTGTGGGTTAGACGGAGGGCCCATGCGGTTGATGGACCGGATGGGGATTTCTGCCGAGTGTACGGTGCACCGTGATATTTAGCGAGGGCGTCACAATGGTATCGAGCAATGTTCTTGGTTGACCAAGAGCTAGCACCCGACCATATCCCCTAATAGGTAGTCTAATTGGCCTAGCTAATGAATGGAATGAGAATTCCGGTCTTGAACATGAAAGGTGGGAAAATTTTTTTCCCATTAGTAGGGTCGTAATTAGATTAAGTATAGTCTAAGTGGTAGAAATAATATAGTCAAAAGAAACCTTCTAGTAAATTTGAGCTCAAGTTGTTCATGAACCGCACCTTTCAAGTGAAAAATTGAATGAGAAATCGCTCAAAATAAAGCTTGAAAGAAATGGTGAAATGACCACTACTTGGCCCAAAAGGAATTAGGAAATTTTGAGAAATAGTTAAGTAATTAGGGAAAGTACCTTAATTAATAACCCATAGTTATAATAAAATTTACTCTTTAAGAAAAAGTAGCTATTAAACCTATAGAAGCACCTCTACTCCCTAGAAGTTCTAAATGGTAGCTTGAACCTCTCCTTTACCCTTGTAAAAGGCTTAATTATAAGCTAATCTCGAAGCTGCCATAAGAGCCGCCCAACGCAACGAACAGCCGACGAGATCGATCCAAAGGAGCCGTGGAGATAGAGGCAAGATTGCTCGAAGAGGCCACCATCAAGGAAGCCAAGCTGTGGGGAGGACCAAACAAGTACCAAGGAAGGTTGGAAGCTCCAGCTTGCACCGGAACGTTTGAAGCACTCATATTGGGCATGCAACAAGCAAATTCTTGAGGCCCGGGCGACTTAGGCCATAATGCACCTAACTTAGCCACTCAAGCTCTTCGATTTAATCGCTTCACCTCGTGGAGGAGCAACGACTTAGCACTTCAGGTGAATAATCGCAAGGCTCGGGGGAAATTGAGATCGTGGCATCTGTTTCTGGCAGAGGAAGAGCAAGTAGCGAGAGAAACCTCGGCAACAGGAGCAACCCCAGCAACAGAGAGAGCAGGTGAAGAGCAAGTAGCAAGAGCAACTTCGACAGTAGGAGCAACCGCAACACCAGGAAGAATAGGGAGCAAAGAAGCAAAAGGGAGAAACCTCGCAATACGAAAGCAACCCCAAACAGAGGGAACAAAGAAGAAGGGGAGCGAGCAATCAATGCGGAAGAAAAGGAAGGAAGAGACGCAGGCAAGGAGAGAAGGACGAAGAGAAGAAACGACAAGCCTCGCCGGACCGTCGTCATAGAAGAGCCTCGCGAAGAGGAGGAGGTGGAGGAAGAAGGAGACGGTGAGGAGGAGGAGCAGCAGGACCCCGACGCGAGACCACCTTACCCTAAGTGGCCGGAGCCACCGAAGGTGGTCAAAAAGCAGAAGGTGGGAGAACGGGAATTCATGCTCCGCCAGGATCGTGAATTCATGCGCAAGATGACGGCTTACCAAGAGTACCTCCGTCGCTGGACGAGGTACAACGACTGGTACTGCCGACAGGAAGTGCAGAGGGCCGTCGAGGGCGGCAGGCCGAAGAAAAATCAGCCTAAGCCACCCCCACCTAGACCGGAAAAACCCAAAAGGGTTCACCACGGGCCAAATAGTCCGCACGCCCGGGTGTTTAGGGAGATCAAGCACTTCCAAATGTGCACAAATCTCCTCATAAGGAAGGCGCCCTTCGAGCGTCTCCTTAGGGAAATCATGCAGGAGTTCCGGACCGATTATAGGGTTACCCCTCTAATGACCCGGGCCCTGCAAGAGGCCGCTGAAGCAGAGCTGGTGCAGCTCTTTGAGGAAGGGAATCTCTGTGCCATCCATGCTAAGAGAGTCACCCTTATGCCGAAGGACATTCACTTAGCACGGAGGATTCGCAGCGAGAGGCCCTAGAGCCTCAATTTTGAAATTTTGTTGGGAAGTTAAGTTTTATTGTAATCGTGTTTTTCCCTATTAATATAAAAGTTGTTTTCCTCTGTAAGTAGAAAAATTTTGGATGCTTGAAATCTAGGAAATTAAACCCAATTGTAGTAGAATTCTTTACATCATGCTTAGGAATACCCTAGAAATCATGTCTACAACGAAATTTTGACAAAAAATCATCGAAAAAGCAAAAAAATTGGGGCAACCGGGTGAGACCGCGCCAATGGCCTCTGCGTCCGCGACGCGGGCGCGTTTCGCGCGGATTCACCCGGGTGCACCAAAAATTCGCTTTTAGGTGTCAGTTTTGCTCAAAATAAGTTGCTAGTTAGGCTAGAATTGATCCAATTAGTCATGTTAGCATCTTCAAACTCCCAAAAATGGCCAAAAATGGCTCCAAAATAGGCCAACCGGGTGAGACCGCGCCAAACGCGTCTGCGTTCGCGACGCGGAGGCCATCCGCGCGGATTCACCCGGTTTGCCCATATCTATCTACTCTATATATGTTCTTATGTTTGTCGCGCTTATCCGACCGTCCGTTCGAGATCCGACGGCTCACGTGGCTTTGGGACGTATCCTACGGCCGAGATGGCCTGGGAGTTTACATATAATATGTGTACCGCGGTCCTATGGTCCAGATTGATCTGATCCTGACCGTCGGTCCGAGATCCGACGGCTCACGTAGCTTGGGGACACATCCTACGGTCCACGTGGCTTTGGGAATTATATGTAATAGATCCTACGGCTCATATTGCTTTTATATGGTGAGATCTTGATCGTTGATCGAGTCTAAGATCCTAAGGCTCATATTGAATGCTCGTTCCTTAAGGAAAGGCTTTTAAAATTTTCTATGTTATTGGGGGGATTCGAACCCTAGTCCTCAACCCCCCAAACCCCCCCACTCTAACCACTAGATCAAGCATTAATTCTATGAAAACTTTATGTCTCAAATACACTTAAGGGTAATGTTGTAATTAGGATAAAATAGACTATAATATTCTAGGATGTTTTGAAAGTTTCAAAATGTTCCAGAAAGTTCTAAAATGTCCTAGAAATTTCCAAAATGTAAGGGAATCCAAGAGAATTAAAGGGAATATAAGGAAATCTCATAAATTGTAAGAGAATCTAGGAAAATATACAAGTCTAACGGTATCTCTTAAAATCTAATTGAATCTGAGGGAATTTTCATAATATCTAAGGGAATCTAAGAAAATCTTGATGAAATCTTAGAGTTTTTTTTAAGATTTTGCAAAGAGCGACAATAAAATGTTCTAAAATGTTTCATAATAAAGGTGTACAATATAAATCTTGAAAAAAAAATATTCTAGATGCGCAGGGCAAGCGCCTCAGTCTAAAAATAGAAAATGTTTTAAAAATATTGCACAGATCCAAAATAGATTATTTTAGAAGGTTTTAAATGCTCATGGGTAAGCACCTCAATCAAAATAGAAAATTCTAAGAGAATCTAGGAGAATCTAAGAGAATCTCAGTAGAATCGTTGGTTATCTAGAGCACTATAGGGCCTTACACCGTAAGAACATGCTAAAACTGGAACAATGCGTCGTAGGACGTATTAATTTTCTTGTATATGTATATATATATGAAACATATGAATATGTTTGGTTTTAAGGTATGGTGCCATGTTGAACCTGTATACAGCAGTAAATATTTGCAGTTACTTGAAATGTTTAAAACAATAAGAACATATGGAGGTAGCATGCTGGTTGTAGTTCTACATAGGTTATGGTAATTATACAAATGGCATTTATTCCTTTGAAAGCATGAGCTGTATGAATTACTGCACTATTTAGCACAGTCAAGTTAGTACAGTATATGAGGGATGTGCATTATAAAGTTAGTAGTGCAGTATGGAACTTTCCTTAACAGGTTAATCAAGTAAATTGAGTAAGTTGGATAGGTTGATCAAACATATCATGGACATTAGGGATGGAAATGTCAACATACTTTTCTGGAACGCATTTACTATTGTATGGGCCCTATGACTTGACCAATGCTTAGTGAATGGCTTGTAGCTAGATATTGGATGAAATGACAACATTAAACGTGTCCTTATATCAAGGAACTTAGGGACACCATACTTATCAATGAAAGGTGAACATGATAATGGAAATGGGTGGTTGAGAATGATATTTAACAGTCTCCTTGTATGAAAAACAGGAACTGATAAATCCGACCAGGTCACAGGTTATCCTGGACTGGTTTTGGATGTCTGGACTTGGATTGAGTCTTCGGGACAAGGTTCAAGACTAGGCTATATATATATATATATATATATATATATATATATATATATATATATATATATATATATATATATATATATATATATATATATATATATATATATATAATATAAAGTCAAAAGTGAGATCGAGACTAAACGCTAGCGTCTAAGGTTCATGATTTAAGAGAGGCCATCCGCTAGCGGATTCACCCCGGTTTGCCCATATATATATGTATAGTAGTATATATATATCCGGGGTTCTTGGCCTTCGACCCGATTTCATACGTTTTTTGTCCAAAAATGCATTGAAAGGTTCTTAGTGCACATGCTAGCCTCTTGCCATGCATTCTAGTGTCTTGTAGCACCCGTTCTAGCTTTTCAATCTATTTTGAACATCATCTTAAAAGAATTCCCATGTGGAATTGAACCTCCCAACCCCCCCGTGCCAACCACTGAAGGCGGGCATCGTCTATGTTTGAAATATAATCCTTAATTATATTTAAGCTTTAATAATGTTAGATAATATTAATGGCCAAGCCTTAGACTTAGAACCAAGATCCTTAAGTTAGATAGAGACAAAGATGTGATTCATCTCAAATTTTAGTTGTCGCTCTTATCTTGCTAAGTGTCTTCTTGTCTACATACAGGTAGTATAATTAAACTTTTTTTTCTTAGAAACCCAGCTAGTTGCCAAGGCCTTAGAAATTGTTGTCACACGTTGGTATGATACACCAACACATGTTATAGGTGCACTATCATCAAGTGTCTTCAGCCATGCCTTGTATCATAGATAATTGTCTAGGAATTCATTCTATCTAGGTAATTCAGTCTAGCACACCAAGTACACCCAGTGAATGAGTCTCCTTCTACCACCCCATAACAGTAAATAAGTATCTTCCTCAGTGTCTAGTGAAGTGCCAAATGCCAAGTGGGTCATTTGAGGTAGAATGGATAAAGGTATAAAAACAGGGATTGTAGAGTAAGTAGACATAAGTAATTCTTCTTGTGATAGTATTAGTTGCCTTGTGCACTTTAGGGCAGTAAAATAGGTCAGGAAAACCTTCGTTCCGGATCCTCGAGCCTCGACAGTGGAGACACTGGACAACATCAACAAATTGAAAGCAGAGGGCAAATTTATGGAGGAAACTTCAGCAAATCAAAGGCCAAGAGGGTGTACAAGGAAGCCCGAACACGAAGAATAAAGGGGAGCCTATAGGAAGGATGATTGCGACATCAAGGATAGACACAAGACTTGCCAAGAGGGCTATGCAACAGCCAATGGGCATCATGGCACTTACAAAATTGATCACATTAGGGGAGGAACATCTCCTAGTCAAGGATATTCTCCAAGTGCCATATTGTCTCGAGGAACGGCCCCACATCGATGACTAATGTCACAACTATGCCACCAACAAGTAGACGACTTCATCGACTTATGACATCAAGAGCTCTGAAGGATGAGACTGAACATACCTCCTAGGAAGGGCAACTATAGCAGATATAGAGGCCATAGTAGTATCAGATTCAGACTTCAAGCAAACATGCTTCGGCTAAGGAGGTATTACAAGCCAGCAAGGGTGGGCTCCTCAGAAATAGGAATATGGCGAGACTGCAACAAACTCCTTCCTCATCAGCCCCGATACTTCAGAGCAGCTGCATCAACCTCGACAGCACCATCTCAAGATCACGACAATCTTCTACCTTAGAGATTGGAGGTCGAACACCATCAAGAAGAGGCATCATGGGGGACCAAATACCAGCATTATTAATTGATCAGTCAAGATTAGTCCCTGCAGATGGATGCACATAAACTCCTCTCAGCAAGAGAAGTTGCACAGTTAGAAGTGGTAAAGCACTCGACATTGTCTTCAGCCTTATAACATCAGCGTGTGGCCGCCAGGATGAAGAATCAAATCGACAAGCTCAACACAACAATATCAATAACCTTCAAGGCAGATGAGTTAAACACGAAAGATTCTACGCAGTGGTGAACATTATCTTCAAGCTCTTGGGATGCCACACCGAGCGTTATGTTATCTACATCAGCAAGTCCACTAAGAGGGATAATGTAATGAAGGTAATCAGCATCAACATTAAGGACGATCAGAGTCAGAATATGTTCGACAAAAGAAGCAGGGCACACGAATGATTATACAACAACTCCAAGGATACCAGATTCTTTTCAACAAATTATGGATCATCGCCTTGCTACTCCAACGACTAATCACAGCACCAGCTTTAAGCAAGCTAGGGGACCTATCAGATAGTTGAGTTTCTTAGAATTATGGGTGATAACATCCATGATGGGATTGGGTCGGAATTTCGAGTAGATTTTTTTGTTATTTCTTTTAGAAGGGATGTACCCAAGATTTGAGCAAAGCTTCAAGGATTGGGAAGAAAATATATGGAGTACAACAATTGTATACATTGCTGGCAGATATCCAACATATTGGAACCTCTTCGTGAGCTTGATCACCTCGCTAAGAAGGATTCAATAATAGGATAACCGTCGACCATGTATATGACGAGTACTTCCGCAGCATAAGGAATAATCCGACCAAGTGAAGGGAAGCAATCTAATAAGTCCGGCCAACTTCTTAGATGGCATCAACTCAAAGGTGGGACTATTTCAAGAGGGCAATAAGTAAGAAAGGGGAGATCCTAGAGTATAGATTAGATCTAAAACAAGAATAATTATCTAATCATATAGTTTTCTATGTGTGCCCAAAAGTAATGTCATGCCGACTAAACTTATGGCCATAGGATTTATGTAAGTAGTTCTTTAACTTGTAAATTTTGCACCTCCTAGATGACGGACATCTTTAAGAGCAAGACTCTTAAGTCCAAATCTAGGCCAGTAGTTAAGGCAAGGAGTAATTAGCAGCACCAATGGAACAAGAGTCAAGTTCGACATCAACCTTAAGCGAAGCAAAGTAGAGCATCGGCACTAACTTAAGTACATTGGCAATTATGACCTCATAATAAGCATGCAATATTAAAGCTGGCTAAGGCAATAATTGATTATCATAAGCAAGAGATACTTATCCCAGCACCAAAGGGCAAGTACCTTATAATTTAAGTAAGTAATTCCAATCGTGCAACGCGTGTCAGTAAGGCAATTACTTAAGTGCATCATGAGGAATGAGGTCATACATAAGCTACAAGTTGTCGACTCCGACCGCAATAGTAAGAAGGAAGATGCTACTTCGAAACAGTGCCTCGGCCAATTTCTAAGATAATCAAGAAGTCCCATGATATACCTCCAGATGAAATTTGAGAGCTTTTGCTCTATAGAAGCATAGAATCTGAAATCACTCTTGCACTTGGGAGGCGTGAGCCGATCAACAAGGCTCTTTATAGAATCAAGACTTCCGAAGCTAGCGAGCTCAAGAAGCACTTGTAGGAGTTGATCGACTTGGAGATCCTTTCGGCCAAGATGGAAGTCTAAAGATGTATATCAACCATGGGAAGCTCAACAAGCAACGACATAATGGATCAGCCCCAAGAAGCAAGATTCTTCTGCGAAATCGACTTAAGCTCTCGAGCAATCGGCAAATAAGGATAAAGGGGAAGATAATTATAAGACTCCTTCAGAACACGGTATGGGCACTATGACTTCATAGTAATGCCCCTAAGTCTATGGAATGCTCCACCAATTTGTATGCATTTGAGGAACGACATCTTCGAAGATTCTTTGGATGATTTCTTCATCAATTCTCTTCGACGACATCGTGATCTACAACAAATCAATGGAAGAGCATGCAGCCGTGGAGATGTTAAGACGTCGCCACTCATTGGCAAGCTTTTGAAGCAGCAATTTGCAATGCCATCTCCACTTCGCAAGTTTAATTCGGCAAGAAGATAGAAGAAGCCATCTACCCCAACATGGAGTTCAAGCACATAATGGGCTAGTCTTTGCAAGAGTGCAAGGACGGATTAAGAAAGAGAAACCTTCAAATATTTTAAAAAGGAAGGTAATCTCTAATAGCAAAGAACAATTATGCGTACCCAAAGTATAAGAAGTAAGAAAAATCTTCCAGGACACGCATAATAGCCCTATTTCCGGCCATGCAAAATTTATAAAGGCCTACTTCAAGATTAGAAGTAGCTACGTCTGGCCGGATATGAAGAAGCAGATAATCAGACATATCCAACAATGTCAGTGCAGCCAGCAGACAAGGGCGGAACAACTTCGAATTCCAGGAATCATCAAGGGCGGTGCCAGACACCAAATGGGAAGTCATCAGCATGGGTTTTATAGTTGGCCTCCCAAGGACAACAAGAAGCTTTGAAGCCTTGATGGTTGTGGTATATAGCTTATCAAAAGGGCACATACTTGCCATGCCACACCATAGACACCGCCTTGGATCTAGCCGTGTGGTCTACATAAGAGATCTTTTAGGCTGCATGGAAATGCACAGGTCGATCATCACCAAAAGAGATCCGAAGTTCTTTAGCGACGTTTAGCAAGACTTCTTCAACACGAGCTGCACCAACTTGTTGATGAGTTTTGCTTATCCTTTGCAGTCAAATCGGCAAAGGGACCGCACCAACACAATTTTGGAGAGCACGTTGAGAAACTATGATTGGAACAAGTAATCCAAATGGGCCGAGTACATCCACCTGGTCAATTACATACAATAATATGAAGCAAGAGTCATCGAAGATGTCTCCTCCATGATCAGTTACAGTTATCAATGCTTGACCCTAGTTATGTGGCATAATCTAGTGCCCTAGGTGGAAGTTTCTCAACAACGACGCGGTAGCTTTTGGTAGAAGTGTGGGAATATCTTCAAACAGCATGGGTACATCTGAAGAGTCTAGCATGGATCTGAAGTTTGGCTCAAGTAAAAGGTTAAGCAAGGGAAGCTTCGCATCGGCAATTGTAAGAAGCTCGCCCCTAGGTGGGCCGGTCCGTTCAAGATCTTGGAGAAGAGTGGGCTTCCAAGCCTACAAGTTGGATCTCTCAGCCCACCTTAAGGTCTTCCATGTGAGTTATTGAAAAGGCACGATCCTAACCCTGAGGAGGTTTTGGATACTCCAACTTTGTTGGAAATGACGGAGGATCAAGTTGAAATTGTGCCTGAATTACTTCTTGATAAGTCATTCAAGAAGACTAGGAGGTCCTAATTCCTCCAGTATTTGGTCAAGTGGAAGCACTTGCCCGTGGAAGACGCGACATGGGTATTGAAGCAGGATTTGGAGAAGCAATACCCAGAGTTTAGGAAGGAGTTTGATGGGCGAGTCGTCTCCGATTTGATCGACTTGCTGAGGAGAGGTTAGCTTAGTATGTTTCTTAGTTAGCCTTAAGTTCTGGCTCATGTATTCTAGTTAGTAGAGTGCATGTGCCAGAATCTTGGAACGTGTGGGCGATGATGGGATACGCCTTTAAGGCATTCTCTAGGCCAACACGCACCAAGAGGTGCGCATGACCATTAGGGTCATGTGAGTGAGGAATGAGGCATGGTGGGCGATGATGGGACATCGATCGATGCTCTCTATGCCGCTGATCGCGGGAAACGCACACCGGCCGTAGGAGGGTCATGGTGAAGGTCAAAGTGATCATGCGCCGATGATGGGATCGTGAGGCGTTTCCCTAGCTTAAAACCCTTGGGGCATGATGCACTAGGGGTACTCGGCACCGGGTAACCGAGTACAAGGTAGCACTTGATCATGGGCGATGATAGGATCATCTTAAATGGTCCTTAAGCTCAAATCCGAAAGGGCCATGATCGAGTGCAAGGTAGTAGGGTAACCTTGAGTTAGTAGTTCGGCTCAAGGAGGTAGGTAAGGGGGGTGGTCCCCTAAAACCACAAACTTATTAACTTATATAACATAATGTGCTACTTGTGCAGGCCAGTGAAGGGAAGCATGAAGGAGGGAGCACGTTACGAGAAGATAGGAGTCATAGATTTTAGACTAACTATGAACTCCTAAATTTGTTGTAATAATATTATGTGTATACTTTGATAATAATAGTTGTTATAGCTATATAATTTTGTATAACTTATAAATATAGCTTTATAATTACATAATAAGTAATTAACGAAAAGTTGATCTTTTCAACAAAGTTAAGTTCATATATTCTTGTTGTGTGCTTTTGCGAGATTAGAGTAGGTTCGTCACCTTAGCGCAATGTCGAGATGAAAGATTGTCCTAAGGGGAGAATGACGTTCGGGGAATATCGCTATAAATACGTATATTCGGACGTCACTATACAAGTCTATCTTCATAGCCTTGTATACCATAGATTGTGGCACTAGGGGCATGACTAAGTTATTCATATAACTTAGCCAACCTTAGGTTAAGACCATTTTCCACGTGGCCTTAACCTATTGGGCACCCGCCACACGGTCTTACCCTATTGGAGCCCGTGGCATAACATGTGAACCCTAACCTATAAAGGCCTAAACCCTAACCCTAGGCCTCTTTTCTCGCTCCAACGGTTGGGAACCTTCTAGCCCGCTCGAAACTCCGTTTGAGAATCGTCTTTGTGGCATAGCCTAGCCAAGAGACCCAGGGGCGTGAGGCATCAAAGCCAGGAGTGGGAGCTACCCTCGAACACTTCAAGACTATGGAGACGCCTGAGGATTGGGAGGGAGTGCTTGAGGAGCAGGTATGTAGAGTAGTAGTCATAGTAGTTCATGCGGAATTAACATTCGGATGAGTTAGTATCTTGTATCTAGGGTAGAGCCATCCTAGAACCCATATTCAACATCTTGAACCCTAATCAAAGGAACCCTAACCATTAGTTAGTTGTATGATTAGGTTAAGATGTTCTTCTTATGATTATTCTCATGATGTGATGATTATGTGATGATGGTTGATCATGTTTGCTCCTCTTGTATTGGGAAGGGGGGTAGAGACCTAGAGCCATATGTAGTATGCTCCTAGAGTAGATCCCTTAGTTCCTATTAGTTGCGGCTGTGCATAGGGGCCCACCGGGCTATTGAGGCTATGATATGACTCCAGCACCATATAGGGGGCTAGAGGGAAAGTGGAGGGAGGATCCCGGCCGAGTGGGGGCCGAGGGGGATCCCATAGTGGGCTAGGCTTATGGTCGGTCACTTCGTGTGGGCCGGGCATGGGTCCGGACACCTCTGGGGCAATGGTGTTGCCCTACCTCTCGAGAGCTGCAAGTGTTGGCTTGGCTCTCGTTTTGGGGGGTTCAGTCGGGTACGAATCGTGTGTCGCCACGATTCTCTAGCCGCCCACGGCACCTCTAGATCCTGGGAAGGGGAGATGCAACCCTTCCTGCCTCATCGGACCAGGGAGATGCAACCTGGAGTAGTCCCGATGGGTGATGCCATGGGATTGCGTATCCGGAAGGCTAGAGTCCTGTCAGAGCCTGATCTAGCCCATTTGCAAAGTATGCACAGGAGGGGCGGATGGAGTGGTCAACCCTAGCCATTGTCTTATACCGCCCTGCGCCATTGTTATGAATCGGTTCGCTCTATCTTGAGGCCCAGCCGGTCGGGTCATCCTCCTTACAGTGAGCCATGGGTAGGAGCTCTTATGTTTTATGGTTTATGATTATCTTCTTTGCTCTTATGGATATGTGATGGACTACCCTTCGAGGTAGTATGTTGTATTGTGTTATTGCTAGTTAAAGCGTTGTTTATGCTTGATAGGGAGCCCATAGGGGAAAGGCAGCATAAAGACACCGTGTCTGCCCGCACTAAGTTCTCGAGTGCGGGTTAGGCGGAGGGCCCATGGGATTGATGGGCCGGATGGGGAGTTTCTGTAGGAATTAATGCAGTAGGCCCGTATATTTAGCGAGGGCGTCTGATGTCCATCTAATAGCAAATTTTGTGAGACTTTATACAGTGTTTGCCTGCTTGATTAAAAGATGTTGAACTGCAGCAAATTTCACATATGCTCGTCCGCATTAATGCACCTACTTTTACGTCAAGATAAGTGTATTATTGCACCATATAAAACAACAAACTATATGATAAAAATGTAACTACACTTGCATTTCCATGAACCAATAATTTTAATTTTGTAATAATCTTAATTTTAAAATGATTACAAAATTACAACTTATGTGTGGTGGAGAAAAACTTTTCATTCATGAAAAACAAGGTTCAACATTGTAAATGCCACTAGGGCAAGCAAGTCTAACACATTAAACAATATAATAGATTTCAGTCATCCTTGTTTGAGCCATCGTCTGCATTTTTTGGATCTTGTGAACTGCCTACTAGTAGTTACATCCATACAAGAATATCAATTAGTTGTACGAAATTAATGTTAATAAAACAAAGTTCCAACCCTTACCTCATCATTAGAGTCATCACTATCGACGTAGCACACAATCTGTTAAATTGAATTAAAGTTCTAATTAGTGTAAATAGGAACCTAGCTAATATAACAAATGCAAAGTTACTTACAGTCTCAACCTCCTTGCCCTTTCTTGATTTTGCCTTGAAAATAATACCCTGAGCTGTTCCCTTCACACAATCCAATGCCTTGTGCTGTAATTTAAAACACAAGATTAGGGCAACACATATTTTGAGCACAATGTATAAAATTAGACCTACCTTTTTTGGCGCAAATCCCTTTGCTATCATTTTCTTTTTAAAGACTTCATATCCACCTTTCTTCAATATTTCTTGTAGCATATCTTCTGTGGGCATTGAGCCCCAATCTTTGAACTACAAAGCATAGAATGTCAATGTTAATCTCACACTTAAAGGATAAAATTGCTTGGTTCAAGACATGCAATTAAAAGAGAGAATATTCCTACCATATAAAATTGCTTGGTTCAAGAATGTGCAATTAAAAAAAGAAGATTCCTACCGCACCTTCCACATAGATTGCTGTTTCTTACCTTACCTTCTAGGTTAGTTCAAAGCCATTAGAAATAGCCAAAAATTGCAATGGTAGAAATTATACTATGGTCGAAATGGTATTAAATGGAGCTGAATTTAGAATTTAGAAGAAATTATAAGTATAGGACAATGGTATTAGGGTGAAAGCATGGACCTGGGGGTCATTTTCGCGCCCCTAAAGCACCCCTAAAGCACCCTCTTACATTTTTATAATAGGTTTTTTTTTTAGACACCCTGACCCGTCATCGCCCGTCACAGTTATTTTCGATTTTCTTCGAGGGAGAGATCATGATGCGTCAGAGCATAGAAATCATTCTCTAGTACTGAATGCCGATCATAGCTTCTGCCTTTCTGATTATTTCTCATCATTCTGGCATTATGGATGCATTGATAAACATGCATTTCGACCCTTTTGAAATAGACCAAAATACCTCTCCCTTTTGTTCGACGGACGCTAGCGAACTGTGGGAAAAGGTAAGGTCCTATTTTTTGTTTTAAGAAAGCTTTCCAGTTTGTTATTTGCTTTTCATCTGCTTTGTTATAATAGGATGTCGATTGCTTTGTTATTAATAGGATGGCCATTGCTTAATTTTACTTCTTTTCCTTTTGTTCATAGCAGTATATGCGGATTGCAAATTCTGAAGCAGAGTTTCATGTTTACAGCGAGTTACCAAATGAAGGAAGGGATCCAACAACTCTGAGTTGGGATGAGTGCACCAAAGCTGATTTTCTGAGTGTATGGAGCTCTGACTTAAAAGATAACAAGATCAAACTCCACAGAATTCGTCCTGATTTTGCAAAGGACCTACATGACATGGTAAAGCGAATTTATCAGTATGGAGTGAAGAATAAGGAAGTTAGAACAGATTTTGCACGGGCATTTGCATGGCAGCATACAAGTAGGGCTACTATAAACCCTGAGCAATACAAAGTTAATTGGGCATACTTTGCTTGGTGGTCACTGCAAATTTCCAAGAGGAACAGCTAGATCCATATCTCATTTGGAGGCAGAAATGAAGCATGTCATTGATGAGCTTGTTTGTTCTAAACAACAGGTGCATGAAACAGAAATGCAATTGATTCAAAATAAGGGACTTTTACTTGGTTACGATGCGTGGGCTGCTTCGATATGTGATGATATAAAGGCAGCAAAACAGAAGTATGAGGATCTGGCTACAGCGTGTCCTGATGAAGATATTGCCCTCCAGCAATTAAAAGAAGAAGAGAACAGATTAGGAATTTCCTTGCTTGCTGCACTGAAAAAAAAAAGATCAAGATGATAAGAGATTGCAATTGGAAAATGAAATAGAAAAGTTAAATATAGTCATCAGCATTAAGGAGGGGGCTCTGCATGACTTAGAACAGAAGATAAAAAACTTGAAGCACCTGAGAGAGAATTTTACAACAACTACTCTTATCAAACCTTCAGCTGGTAATTGGCCTTTTGCAGATGGAGTAAGTGGCTGCTCAGTATATGGAATGGCATTTTGTACAGATTACACTTTACATGTTCAATTAGTTTGTGGCCACCAATATCACATATTCTGCTTTCAAGTTTGTTTGGAAAACTTGCAGTGTTATGTGTGCAAAATTGCACTTCCTGCAGATCTGTATCTGGAGTTGGGATACTCTAACTACATGGAAGATCAAGCCAAAAATGCTAATGCTAGTGGCAGTAGTAGTAAGGAAGCCTCTATTGACAATGAAGATGAAGTTTCCACCTATAGTCATCCTAAAAACTCATTCGATGTGCAGTCCAAAGAAAGGTATGTATTTGTCTTTTTGTTTCTTAGTTTTTAAATTGCTACAAATTTCTACTGTATTTTTTTAGTTGGAGTTAATAAGCCAGCGAGAAGAGCCACAAAAAATGTTGTTACATGCAATGAAGATGTTCAGACCCCTGTCAAGAATGTTGTTGCAGCTAATGAAGTTGTTCAGACATCTGCAAATGGTAAATTCTTCATCACTTGCTTGGTGTCCGAGTTCAATGACATGCTGCCAAATAAAAAGAGCAATTGTTGTAAACCTTATAGATAAATTGAATATCTTGTACCTTTGCAGTGGATAATTCATTTTCTAACTACTTTGAAGTGTGTACTTTGTTGTAGTCAAAGAAACGGAAGGACAAGAAAGTGCCGAGGCAGATGGCGGAGCACCTCAAGAAAAACCTATTGCAATAGATGAAGCAGCAACCAAACTCACCAAGTTGGGAAGAAAGAAATTGCCTAAACGCTTAAAGCCTCCTGCTCCACTATGTGAAGCAAATAAATCAAAGAAAGCAAAGGGCAAACCCATGAGAAAGATTCATTTACAGCAGAAAGACGACGCTGATCCAAATGTACGTGATGTTGAAGATCCTAAAGATGACCCCCGTGATCCTGTCACTGATTTAGTGGAACACCCTAAACCTGTTGACCACGTGACTGAAGCAGTGGCACACACTTCCAAAGCTGGAACTGAAGGTACAACCTAGTTAAGATTGTTAACATTTCAAGATTCGAGAGCTAACATGAATGTTATTTGCAGGAGCTAGTTCTAGTGAAAAAGTTGAGTCTTGGAATTCTAGCCAAAAAGCAGAATCTTGGAACTCCAGCCAAATCCAAAGTTTGTGGTACCCATCTTCCAGCATGAAGAGGTCTTAAATGAGAGACTTGTTGTATTTTATAATTGTCTTTTTGTTAAGCTTAGTATCCGAAGCCTGAAGCATGTTTTTAAAGCAGTTAAGAGAAAACTGCATGTTAGTCATGTAAATTTTTACTATGACGTTTTGTTTAGGTGTTTGATCTCCCAGTTACATTCTTTTGAAACATACCTCCTCCCACAGCTGTATTTACAGAATATAAACACAAACACCAATACACTCAAACAGTTGCACTATACAGATTCAATTTATATACAAATTCAATTCATATACAAATTCAAACAAAATACTCTCTGTACAACACAAGCAGGTTCAAAGACTAAAGCTCAATGTAGTATCCAAAATTTCACAACTAGTCATTCATTCTAAGGAACATAAAGCCAAATGTATCCAAAATTTCAGAACACGATTGTAGAGGTATCCACAAAAAGCCTATGCATGCAACATAAATAAGATCCCGTAGAACTCTCCATCTGTATAAACTGGGCTTATTTACAATGATAGCTTATGTACCCTGTAGAACTCTCAATCTCTTATAAACTGGGCTTATTTACAATGATAGCTTATGTACAAGACACCAACATCTACAAGCAGGTTACGCACATGACATTAACATCTACAAGCCGTTTGTACACACAAAACCTCATGTATAATAACACCCATTCAATGCTATGCTATATAAGTCTGAGTTTGCTTGCCATCCACCCAATCCACTGGGCGCTCGTTAAGATAAGCATAATCAGTTAGGGTCCACCTAAAATTCAAACAATCATCATGCGGATATCTTTTAAATCATATAAGCTTTATTTCCCATCTCATACAACCACAAAAAGAACTGAATCCACACAACCATAGAAGAAAGCTGAACTTTTAGTACATTGTAGACACTAGCTGAACTTTTAGTTTGGACAACATTGCAGACAACATTTAGTTCTCTGTACAACACAAGCAGCTATCTAAATAGGAGTCTTTACATAGTAGTAACAAAGTAGTAACAAAACGATCAACATGATGTAAGGTCTGAACAAACACAAACCTCTTTACATAGTAGTAACAAAAGCCAGAGGCCATATCCTAAGGCAGTTAGCAATAAGCCACGCCCATCGATTACCTGTAAAATCCATGCATTCATTAAGAACTTTAAATGCCCAATGGTCAGGGTGCATAATATCCCACATACATATCTGCCTTGTTTCTTTTACGATTTCATCAACTAGTACAATCACCATTGTCACTTCGTTTATGAGAGAAACCCTGACCTATATCTAATTATACCACCTTATTTATAATGTCTAACCTGTAAAACCCAGTGTGCACAGCTGAGGAACCTTGCAACTCCTAGGGCAAAAACATAATGTGCTGTGAATGGCTCTACCACCTGCAAACAGATCCAGAACAATGTTTATAACGAAATGTGTATAGTATCCAACAAAATGTGCATAGTATCCAACAAAATGTTACCTTTGTATTTTGCATGACCCGAAGTTGTGGGAACACAGACACAACCTCTAGATAAACACAGAAGGCCCACAACATCCTGTTCACTAGAGGATGAGAAGTAGTAGGATGGATCAAAGGGCAAGTCTGACGGCAAGGTATAAATTTGCACCCAAACACTTTGTCGAGGGGATAATGCACGAGCGAAAAAATAAGAAGAGGGGGTTGATTGCTTACCACATAGTAGTAGCAAGAGTTGCCTTTGTCAAGCAAAGTATGAATGTCATACTCCATGACAAAGCTACAATATAACCTCGACTAAGAATATTCTTTGTAAGCTCCACGAGACTTGTTTGGGAAGTGCAGGTTGGGGGAACTCACGGAAGGCTGACCCCTCTGTGAGGACCCGTGGATCTAACAGGAGAGTCAGGGGGACTATGTCCACTTGTGGGATTTCTTTGAAAGAGAAAGAAAAAGAGAAACAGAACAAATGAGAGAAAGATGATAAGCTTCCTTGATATCAATGATGAAAATACATGAGCTCTAATAATAGAGAAAGCCGAAAGGAGACAAGACTCAAAACTCATCTAAAACTTATGAGCTAACTCTACTCATATATATAGTACAATGGCCTTGGGCCCAATATGAACACTCGGTGATCTCGGTGCCGACTCACGGAAGGAGGCCTGATTCTGAGGAATGTTGGCGGTGCCTCTTGAAGTGCCTAGAATCTGGTGGCCCGGCCTTGAGGCGGTGTGAGCCGTCACTTGTCTGGCTGGCGCCTCTTGTTGTGACAAAGGCTTTGACTGCGTATTTCTTTGCTTAGTCTTTGCGGAGGCTTGGATGTCTGACCCGTGGTTGGCCCGAGGATCTTTGAGCTTGACACAGTCGGCGTATGCATGAATAGTCCTGTACGGGAGGCCTGGACTAACCTCCCCACCAAAGCGACACTCGGAGTGAAGAAAGGAGGAAGCGTTTGAGGAGGGGAAGCCATCGATCTGAAAGTGATCCTCGCGGGGTGAGGGCCAGGGCAATATGATGCTTGGCTGATGAGATCTTGGCGTGATTGAAGAGCTTGAGGTGTGTTTTGGCCAAAGAGGCGGGATCGGCATCAATAAGAAAACGGCGTACCATGTCTTCAAGTGCCGCGTGGAAGCCCGAAGAAATGTCTGACCTCCATGAGGAGGCAGTGCGAAGGCCAAAGGCAGCGTGGCCGGCATTTGGATTGCGATGAAAAATGGGGTATTTGCGATTTAAGGAGCTTAGCAAAATGCATTTGAGGGCAGCGCAAAAATCACTTTGAAGATGGATGAAGGATCGAGGTGAGGTGGAGGCGCTCGCAAGAAGGTGTTGAGACCATGAAGGTGCATCCGCGAACTGTTTGCCAACCACGCTCATTAGCAATGTAGATCAATTGGTGGTGTTGTCGGTAGCACCTTCTTCCCAATGTGATCGGCCCGAACAAAAGCGTGGATCCCACCAGGAGATCCCGTCGAGATCCGAGGTGGTGTCCGTACTGCATGACCATCCATGACCTTGGTCCAAAAAAAGGAAGCCAATCAGAAGTCGGGGACACAGGCGTGGTGATACGCCGAGGGGAAGCATAGGGAGAAGGAACCATGCGGGCGTGGGTTCTTGGCGATCTCCTCAATTGGTGACAAGATGCGGATCAAGTGCCGACACAGCGATCCCAAAGAAGCGAGAGCTGAGAGTTGGCGATGAGGGCTATCCCATCCAGGTGGGGACCGTCTTGCTATCCAAGAGCACATCGATTGTAACCGGTCAGGAGTCTGCATATAGACTTGTGCATAGGGAAGATCTTCGGGATGTCCTAGATACTTCCCTAATTTGTTGTAGCTTAAGCTTGCGAGAGATAAATGATTGGCAAGCTTCGGGCATGTACTCGATGAAAAGTTTGGGTGGCAGGATCCAAGATATGGATCGTTATCACGAAGCACCCATTCTGCGCGATTGGGGTCACCCTGGAAAGGCTGGCGTGGCCCATTGCCAAAGTTTTCACAATGTGTATCACCCGGATAGAAATCATGAAAGATATAAGCCATGGGCTGAACCAGCGGAAAGTGAGAAAGTCGGATCGGGCGGTGTATGAGATCAAAGACAACAAGGGACGCGGCTACAACCCTTTGTCTTCAATGGAGTTCTGGCCGTCAGAAAAATCAACCTTTGCTCGGTGGGATATCCACGGGGCCATCGGCCGCGTGCCACTTGGAAAGGAAGAGGTGGCGTCGTGCAACCACATAATCATGATAGCAGGGGGAAATTTTGGGGAAGTCCACCGGCGTGCATGAAGAATTGAAGTCCTGCGTCAAGTTTGGTTGAGCCTCATCGTGCCCGGAATAGCTTCTACGCATTTGTTGTTCGGATCCGATCCGGATTGTCCCGCTTCGGTGGCGGTATCGGGTCGGTCACGGACGTTCCCGAAGGGATTGACCACGGGAGGAAGATTTCCCGGTGTATTTGAGGCGAAACCCACGGCAATCTCCAGCGTCATCTAATATTTTACGTTTACGCACCTCGGTAAGCTGATTTTTGAAGAGGTGGTGAGAGGTGCGTGTAGAAAGTCGAGCCGTCAAGGGAGGCGACTTGGCGTCCGGGCTGAAAGATTTTTTGAACTTGAGTGCTGAAATTTTCACCGGTTAAGTACAAGGCATTGAGTTTAGCAATATCTTAGTCCTTGGTACTTTCGGGGAGGCGACTTTGGACTTGTTGTCCAATAGAGTCTGAATTCGACATTTGGGAAAGGCGGTTGATCTGAAGTTGGTTAGCTGACTTGAGCTTGTGTACTCTTGAGATCCGCGATGAGCACTGTAAAAGAGCTTCATGCTTGTCTTGAAGTTTGGCCTCAAAGTTGCAGCAACAGGCGATTCGGCTTGAAGGTCTTAATTATACCGCATTGGGGAGAGGCCTCGAGTGCGTTGAACCCGGCTCATAAGAGCGTCTTGGGATCTTGTAACTTAAGAAGCGGCCCAGGCATCCCGGCGATCTTGATACAATAACTGGCCGAGGGTGTTGTGGTGGTGGGGAGCAGCTGTTGCACCTGGTTTGGGAGGTTTGGGAAAAATGGTGTGAAGTGGATGGTGTAGCGGAGGAGGCAGTGACATGAGTGTGACGTGGTCATGACCGAGGGGGAAGATGGGCGTGATGTGCCAACTTGGTGATTGATTGGAAGGGGGCCCGAGTGGAAGTATGAGAATTTGGTGGTGTGGGAGGGAAGTACGACGGATGAGGGCTTGAAAGTGCCCTCCCACGAAACTTCGAAATGGAAGTGGTACCGAGGCGGTCCATTTCTTGGAGAAGACGATAGAACATCATTTGGGGCCAATCTATGTGGTGTTTGGGTGTGTAGCGGTGAGGACCGAGGTTATAGAAAGGCTTATTGATATGGGTGTTTTGATAGAATACCCAAGGAATTTCCATACAGAAAATTTAACAAAAAGGTCTCATTGTGAGGCTTGTCGATATTGGTCGGGACGATGGACATTGGCATGATAGCGGGTGCACCAAACTACGTGACATCAATATCCGTATAGCGGACCATGATACACAAAAAGTGTGCAAGGGAATATGAAATACCTCAGAAATCAAGTGTTGAGTCAATGAAATAGTGGTGCCATCGACCCGGTGGTGTAACCTTAATTGTTATTAACAATATTTGGCGATGAAGCTGCGCAAGCAGGCGGGATTTGGAGCGGAAGTTCCATTTGAGAGAGAATTCGTAAAGCTGGTGTCGTTCAGTGACTTCTTTCTTTGGGGCCAACAAAAGGGCTTCACGGAAAGTGAAATCAAGAAGGATCTGAGATGCAAAAAGGGTAGGATCCTTGGGGAGCGGTAGTTTGAAGTGTAGAAATCTTGGGGCAGCCATGGGAATGATTTGCGAGCGAAGAGATGCAAAGGCGGAAGGCGAAAAGTCGAGCCGCGGAGGATGAAAGCGTAGGAGCGAAAAGGTTTGTTTTTAGAGCACAACCGAGGCGGAAGAGGTATGAAGAGTTGAAAGCGGGAGGATTGATGATGCAGTGTCAAAAGATCACGAAGAAGGGGATTGAGAGGCAAAAATTTGGCTAAGTCCCCAAAAGCGTAAAGGGAGAAGCAATGAGCGGTGAGGATGAGGCGTGAAAAGAAAGATGGGATGTGACGGATGGCAAAGGACATCCATTAATGTTCGACCCGTGGAAAGAAGGAATGGCATTCAATCTTTGGCAACTCGAAGTGGGATATCATTAAAAAGGAACCGAGAAGGTACCATGGCTAGATATCTTGGCGGGGAGAAACAGATTCTCCTTTAGAAACGACCTTGCATTGCAAACACGTTGGCGATTTGTTGTGATTGGTCCCGCGTCGACAAGGGAGGTCCCTCGATTAGCTATATAAGGCGAGGGAAAGCGAAGGCATCAGATAAATTTCGGTATATGTTGCTTTGTGAAGCGAGCGAAAGGTGCACCATGCCCACTAAGCGTCGAGTGGATCACTTGTAAGATAATTATGCGGATCTGGCTGCCACAACGTGGCATTGGCATGGGACGGCTGGTGTGCGGGATGGGCGAACATCCGACCCGAGACCAGCGGGATGGAGGTGGTTCGCACACTGTATTTGGGATCCGGGCCGGAGAACCTCTACCATCTCCTCGCATCACCTCTGCTCCGGGAGGAGTAGAGGGTTTTCTTAGGACTTAGTAGATAGGGCTCACAGGCCCGTTTTTTGTATATAGGCGGTGCCCATAGCGGAAATATTTTGGTTTGTGCCCACATTTTAAAAAAAATCTCCACTATAATATAATCTACCACCTTTCTAGTCACTTTACGTGGTGTTTGATTCTTGAAGCATCTACGTGTTGGGATGTTCACTTTACGTGTGATGAAATGCTTTGAGGCGAAAACCATTAACTAATGTAGGTAATGGGTGCCATCTAATTCAGCCAGTTGGAAAACACTTGGTCTAACCACTTGAACAATTTTATAAGGGCCAAATAGCGAAACTTGAGTTTAGGAGGAAAATTTTGTACACGGAATCATAAAGAAGAACCAAATCTCCTTCTTTGAATGTTTTTGTCTTCAAGCGTTTGTCATGTAAAGATTTTTGCAGCTGTTGTCCATGAAGAACACGAATATAAGCATTCCTTGAAGTTCATCAAGCTGTTCTAATTGATAGACCCGTTCTTTGGCATTTGGTGGATTATGAAGCGTGCTTGGTTGAAAAGCAGTGTTGGAAGGATATATTCAAATGGCATGAGAGCTTCTGACCATAAACCAATTTAAAAGGGTGTGACCCGTAGCAATCTTGAAACAAGTATTGTAGGCCCAAAAACGGTAGGAAGTTTTAATTTGCCAATACAATGCGGGAAAGCGTCACAAATTTTCTTGAAATGGTGACGAGTTTTGTTGGTGCTTTACGCCAACCCATTACCTTGAGGATAGTAGGTGTGCTCTTGTGATGATGTATCGAGGAGATAATCCGTTGACTCTTTGATAGTATGATTGATGAAATGAACACCACGGTCAGAAAGCCAGCTCAGGTAAGGCGCCCGAATCAGCGTGATGATTTGTTGATAGAGGACTCGGCTGTGCTTGCGGCGGTGTTATGCGGAAGTGCACAAGCTTCCGCCCATTTGGTGGCGTGGTCGGTGAGAACCGAATGTATGTCAGACGCGAGTGTGCGCAGCGGGAGGATCTATAGGTCCCACAAAGTCCATTCCCCATTTCTTTGAAGGGAAGTGGGCGTGGCGGCCGGCGTCAAGGAAAAAGCGTCACGGGCCATTAAAGCGTCCCACCAGCAAAGCGTCACCGTCTTGGGCGTGAGCATCTTTAAAGGCGTGGGCCAATAATGCGGCGAGAAAAGGATTTTTGCGTCTTGAGTGGTGTCACCATGAAAATGACCACCCGCAGAGCCCTTGATAGGCTTCTCGAACAATACGGAACTTCATGAGGTAGAACCACGGTGTCGAAGGATGGTGTCATACCCATTTTGTAGAGATGTCCAGAGCAACCATGGTATGAGTCTGGACCTCACAGGAGAAAGTGATAAGCGGCGTGCATGCGGCTGGCGGGAAGAAGGCGTCTCATCTTGGTGGAAAGAGCACACATGAGGAGAATGCTTGCTGAAAATCATAAAACCAATGTGGTGTTGCGTGACTAAAAGAGTTGAGCACATCGGGGAAAGGCGTCACAAGATTATTGCGGGATCATCCGTAATGGATCGTGAAAGATATCCGGGAACAACATGAGATTTCTTAGCGGCCTTATGAGCGATTTCAAAGGAGCAAATTCTTGGAGAAGAAGGACCCAACGAGCAATGCGGCCCGTGAAGCGTGGATTTGTTGATCAAATAGAAGTGCTTGGTGGTCCACAAAAGAACTTGATTTGGCCCAAAAAGGTAATAGCGGAGGCGTTGGACCGAGAAAATGAGACCCAAAGCTTCACGCTCAGGTATTTTGAGAATAGTTGCTTCCGGCAGAGGTGAGTTTTCGGTGGCGTAGCGATTTGTTTTATCGCGGTGCGCATCATATTCTTGAAAAAACGACTCAATAGCAGGAAGGGTATCATATGAGCGTGAAAGGGGCTTGTCCCCATTGAGGGAACAAGAACCCGGTGCACGAGTAAAGCAAAAGCTTCGGCTGTTAGGCGGCTTAGCGCAGGAATTCCAAGCCAGTGGATCGATCACCGATGAGTTTATGAATGGGATCTGCAATGGCTGCCGGTCCAGGTATGAAGGTGGGTAATAATTGACCTTTCGGGAAAAAGCGTGTCTCTTTGATATTGGCTGGTGCTTGAGCTTTGAGCACACAACCGATTTTGGCGGGGTCGGTGGTGATTCACTGCTTTCGCGACAACATGGCCTAACGAGAACACGGAAGTGGCTTAAAAGGTGCATTTCACCGGGATTGAGACTAATGCGGACTCATCACATTTCACGGAAAGGCGGGTTCCAATTTATCCAAATGGTCAGCCATGGAAGCGTGGCGGAGAAGTCATCTTGAAAATTTGAAAGAAGGATTTTCCTTCATGAAATCATGAAAAAGCGAGAGCATGATTCGTTGAAATGTTGAAGGAGAGTTGGATAATCAAAAGGAACCACCTTGTAGGCAAAAAGTGCCCAGGGTGGTGAAAAGTGGTCTTGAGTTGATCAGATTCTTTGATGGAGATCTGATTGTGGCAGGAAAAACCATCCATAAAGGGTACATCTCATGTCCGACCACTTCTTCCAGAACTTGGTGCGTGAGGGGAAGTGGAAAATGATCCGCTCCGTGGCACGATTGAGTTTCCGATAGTCTACAGGGCGGATCTTACCATTGTGCTTAAGACAATGGCGATAGGGCTCACCCATTGAGAATGTTTGACCTCATAGATCAGAACCTGGCAAGGATTTTGTCAATTTCCGCCTTGGCCGATCCACGGTAGTGGGTTGAGCGCTAGCATGCGTTGCTACCTGAATGCGTGCATCGATTTGGTAGGAATGGTGAGGTTCCCAAAAGCTTTTGTTGATTCCCGAAGATCTTTGTAACTCCGGCGAAAATGTGTTTGAATTTTTTGAGCAGTGGCGGCCCGATACGATAAGGAGCGGAAGGTTTGCGACAATGCGAGACGGGTTGATTATTTGCCAACATCCACAATCGACTTGGAGTCCCGAATATGGGGTATGACTTGATGGTATCACGGACAATGTGTCGAGGAGGTTGGAACCATAACGGATCTCGCGCATTACTGCGTGGTGAAAAAAGAGGTTCTTCCGGTTTCATCTAGCGATGGTTGCTTCATGGCGGCGTGTACATCAACGAGTTGCGGGGAGTGTCGGCATCCCCGAAAGTGATCAGCAGCGTTGGATTCGATTGCAAGAGGAGGGTAGAAGGGGTCAAGCAAGGCAGATACGGCTGGTCTGATCAAGGTCATTTCTCCCAAGGATGACATATTAGGTTGGGATGATAGAGGCTGACCTTGGTGGAGCTGAACTTGATAAATATTACGAGCTTCTTCGAGATGGTCAATGGGAGAGGAGGTTCCGCATTGTCAGCAGAAATGATCACTTTGTTTGCAAGTCCATGGTGGCATTGAGATGACCATCGTGATGACTAAGCGATGAAGTGGCCATGTGAATACTCTTTACTGTGGCGGAGAAAAGAAGCGCCTACTATCATTTCGGATAGTCACGCCGGATCTTTCCACACTCCAAATTCCATGGAAGCGGAGATCACCTATGTTGATGTGAAGAAGAATAGGTGTAGCGTAGCAGGGGTCTATAGCCATTGCCATTATGGTGATGTCATATGGGGCCGCGAAAAAGTTGTGTGATGCCCATTTGTTTCGGAGTTTATCAGGTGATGAGATTAGTACACTACCTCCATCGATTTGAACATGGTTGACTTGGCGATTTCCAAGTAGCATGGGCCAGAGTGGGTGTAGAGGTAACCCGCCGGCCCAACTAAAGCGGTTAGGGGTGGTAGCGGTCCTTGAGAGGCGGGCCGAGTTTTAAAATGGTTGCCAAGCAAAAGAATTTTGATCTTGGCAAGCTCCTCTTGGAGTTCGAGGTACATGAGAAAAAGGATCTGTTTGGTTCCTTTGAAAGTGCGGGAGGTGCGTGGAGGGGCAACTTCTTTGAGTAAGTCAGCCTCAGTACAATATTGGGATATGCGAGGCGTGGAGGTTGAGATGTTGAAGGTATCTTGTCTTTGTTGAGCTCTAGTGGGTGGCATGAACATTTTGCCAATGCGGCCTTGGCCGAGCCATGAGATTCAAAATGCTTTTTGGCGAACTTTGGGCATGACATTTTGGCATGAGCTTTTTCAAGTCGGGTGCAAGTGAACCGCCGTCCTCATGAGGAAGGTGTGAAAGCTGCCAAAGCGGGGTTCGTGTCATACGAATAATAGTCAAGGGGCGTGATGCCTTGAGTGCAGCGTGAAACTAGACCCAATTTGTTCTGAGGGAGGATTAAGTGCACGAAAAATTTCCCTCTTGGGCTTGTTGATCAGTGAGGAGTTGATTTCTTTGGAGCTTTGGTTGATAAGCGTGGTCTTGAAGCTCTTCTTATAGAAGCGGAGTGTGAGCCTTGTTTGCCATTAACAAAGCGAGTTGGCGGTAGCGTGAAGGCGGACCGATGTAGTCTGATTTTGCGAGGAATTTTGGACCTGAACTTGTGGAAGTTGAGGAACCGCGTGGTGGTGGTATGACCCCCATTCTTAGCGGTGATAACCACTTTAGCTTTAGGATCAAAAGGAGGGCGTTGGTTGGATCCCCTTGGTTGGTCTGTTCGATGATAGGGGATGCGTGGTGACCACTTTTGAAGAGGTGGGCATTTTGGCGATAGTGCGATTGTGGGTGAGGGTGTGGTTTTGCGCGATAAACCATTTTATTTCTTGAGCGGTTATTGGGATGATGCGGTGCACTCTTAGTGTATGATGCACATGTTGCGCCGCTTGCAATGAGGCGGGCCATTGGTGGTGCACTCCTCGGTAGCCAAATGACATGATATTTACAAATATGGCACCCGTTTTGGCTACTTGGCTGTGGATTAGCGTGTTGAGGCTGAACAGCCGTTTGTGGAACCATGGCGGGTGGAATGAGCGAGGAGGCTCTTGAAACACGCCCTCGGGGAGGAAACATTGTGGCGGAGTATTGATTGGCAAGGTGGTAGCTTTGCTCAAAGTTTTTTGGGCCTTGATTGATCATGAAGTGAATAGCGGGGAGAAGTCATGGAAGCAGGACCAAAATCTGGCTCGTGTAGGAGGTACTCCTTGAGAACTTACTTAGCGAGAATGTGAAGTGATCATAAAATCCAGGCGAACTCAGAGTAGGCTCTTGTTGAAAGTTCATTGAGTTGCTTGAGATGAAAGTTGATCATCATCCGTGGTCCCGTAATGAGAAAGCGATGCGCATTTTGGACCAGTCTTGTTTCCAATGGCTTTGTTGGACATGAGCCATTGATGAGGGAAGACCCGCTTGGTGTGAGGGTGGAAAAAGATGTGGAATTTCCGGTTGAGGGTTGGCGTGACCATTTAAGGACAGCTAGAGCCTCAGGAATTCTTCCCATGTGGGCACGAGCACTTTGGTCTAGCGGTTTTGCCTTTAGGTGTTTGCGAAGGTGGGATAAGTCAGTTTTAGTCACGAAGGTAGATGTGAAAGTCTTTGGGGTTTGGGCGGGAACAAGGATAGTGAGGATATTGAGGTTGGGGATTGGATGTGGCGGTATTGCACGACGGACCACGATGAAGGGTGGTGCGGTTAGCTGGAAATGCGCCGGAACATGGTTTTGAGATCACATGGGTTGTAAACAGGAAGAGCCGAGTGGGGAGCGTAGGGGGAAAGGATATTCACGGTAGGCGCAAGAGAGGAACATGTGGATAGCCGATGCCACCGGGGGGAATGATAGTTCTGAAAGGAAAGGCGTATAGCTGAAAGAATGAATGTAAGAGCATGTTGAAGTGTGAAAATACTTGTTGAAAGGTTGGCCGGGATAAGGCTCGATAGTGATGAGGGCGAGTTGTGAGCAATGTTTGCAGCGCAGAGTGGCGAGGCGGGGCGAGGCGGACCTGAGGGGTGGGTGGCGTGATGACCCTCGGCGAAATGGCTACCTCTATGTGGCGAGATCCATACATGTCAGCGAGCGGTT
>JAJEKV010000006.1:28830813-28843745 GCA_021234155.1 Isoetes taiwanensis
TCCGGCTGGCGATGGCGTAGCGAGATCTCTGCCGTCCCCGAAAGAGTGCTGGCGTGAGACGGTGGCGGCGAGAAAAATGTAGAGAAATCGGACGGCCCGTGGCGGTGTTTGGATACGGGTTGAGGAACTCTGGAAAACGGCTTGAGGACGGCTGACGAGGGATGTGCTTTTCTTTCGCGAGGTCTTTCTTGCTGAATTTCGACACTAATAGCCAATGTTTGAGTCGGTAGTGGAAGCGATCAATTATGTGTTCATACACCTCAATAGCGATATATCGTTGCCCTCACGCAGCTGGAAGGGAGCTCTACTTTTTACAAGGATTCTGAGATGTGAATAACAACACATCGGGCATATGACTTAGCGGCTTCATTATTTTCCATCTCCAATGGATTTGTGGTATTTGCGTGATACCTGGCGAACTTGGGAGCCCCATTCATCCTAAATTTTCAACCACATGTCTGGGCTTGTTACTTCCTGTCAAATTAGACGCCCATTCTCTTCGACTACCCATTCTCGACATTTACTTGACCAAAGTTTATTAAGCTTCGCCCTCACAATTTCTGCCTTCCATTTGATTTGTATTTTCGTGTGCACATGGTGATAGGTGTATGCTTTGCATGATCTCGAGGCTTCAATTCAGTATGTGTAGCATCAACCTCCTCCACATTTCTTACACCTATTCCATAAACTAACTTTCCGGCTGACTATCACGAAAGCAAGACAAGGGGACTTATGTGTGCTGCACCATGGTAGGTGCGTGTGACGGTCAGACCTAATAGTGTGTCTTCTTGGTTCCTTCAAGGTATCACAATCATAGCTAACTGCACGCTTCACCTATATTATCGACCAAAAGATACATTGCACATGAATATACAAGTAAGCAAATGATGTAACCTAGTAAGAGAAGTCATTATTGAAATACAAATGTTACTAATATTATTGTTGTCCTTTATTTTCTCTCTTGGCGTGATACCAGTCGAAGTAGCAGTGTACGCGTTACGTGAGGGTGTGCTGTACATGGCATCTGTTTGGTGGTATTCTCTTCTGACGACCCACAACACCATCATGTTCCCCTTGCCGTAGGGAAAACAAAATTCCATGCAATGCAGTTCCCATTGAGTGCGATAGAACCTTCCCTAAGTAGTAAAAGCCACTGGATGACTTTGAGCTGGGCGGCTTGCCGTCCGGACCAAAACACATGCTTTGTGTGAATTTTATACCTTTATTTCTCCAAATAATCATGTGAATTGTCTTTGGGCAATCTTTGCTACAAATAAAGTATCATGCTCGATCATCCAGGACATATAAAAATGAGTCTCTTTCACCAACTTGCGTCCACCTACTTCCAAGATTGGGACATTCACATCATTAGCATGCACGTAGATGATATGCACAAGGATGAACATTGATCATTCCTCAATGTGTGTTTGGCGAATTTCTCTTGAATCTTGAAGAGAATTGTAATTTTTGACAAAATCAATGACAGAATATGACGGTGTTGGATGGGAAAAGTTTACCCAAACACTCTTTAAATGCGATTTGCTTGCCATGCTTGATTGGTTATGAGGAATGTACGGTACTACATAGGCATGTTCCATGAATTCATGCAAGGGCGTGCTCTTATACATAACTTCATTACACATCCTTGGCGTTGACAATGGGTTTACCCTTACCAACATCCTTCATATAAGTTTCTTTCACACATTTTAATGATATAAAATTTGTCTTAAATTTCGAAATGCAAGACCTAATTAATCTATATTTTCAAAATTCTTCCGGTCAATCTTCATTTTTTGGCTTTCTTCCGGTTGTTTCAAAGAATGACGAGCCCACTGTAATCATTACATTCCATCTTCAAACGCAGACTTATACCAATCTGGCATTGTCATTCTTTGGACACCATAACTCCTCCATGTCACTCACACTATTGAAATTGTGGTGTATGTCTATCTTGGGCACGCACCACAAATAACACACCTAGTGCATTTTTCCACCATGAATGCTAAGATCTCGTCTCATCTTGTTCAATGCACGCCTCACGAACTCCATTCTCATGTGATAGATCTGCGACAACCGTATATATCCTTGAGTTTTTTAACAAATTTAGACTTCAAGGTTTCAAACAACCTCAAACCCTATCTTCATGTCCCGGATATACGTTTGAATCTTTTATAAAACATTACGTGTTTTAAAAGCAATCCATGATAGATAATCAAATTTCATAACAAATAAAACTGTCAAATTTTGTGATTCTTCCAGGGGTGAATTGCATGCAGGTTATGGGCACGTGCTTAGCAGCGTTCAGATGTCGCCCAGTTTGACTTGCCTTTTATTGGGAGACACTTGCGGTTTCAGAACCGAAGTTATGTATGCACCTTTTCTCGGTTTCCATCCGGTGCTCGTTCTAGACTTCTTATTGAACATGGACGAGGATCCTCAATCTGACCAATCTCTCACTAACATCCCGCGGCTTAACACAGCACGGCCTTCTTTTCAGAGTTTAGAACTCTTCTTTAGCGGTGACACGTTATACGATGGGTGTAGGCATCATCAAGATTGGGACCTTGCTTGATTGATATCACGAGGTCATAGCGTTTCTTGTAAACAGAGTCTCCTTCCACATTATTAACAACATGCTTGTACATTTTCATTCTTTAATTTCCCTATGACACCATGTCGGTGATTCTGTTGCTCTTGCAAAAACCTCTTTTTCTATCCTCAAATTCAAATTAAGGCATACCATATTGGTGAAATCCACAATTGCTTAGCCAATTTTTGTTTACGCTTGGTGACTTTTCTTTGCCCTTATTAACTTCGAGGGCCGATTTCTCTTGCTCTCTTTCTCTTCCTTTAATCCTTACCGTGCTGGGAATTCTTCTACGTAATGAGTGTTGGGAATGCAATTGCACCTTCTTTACTCATCGGGCATGTGATGGGGGTTCGAGAACTAAATAAGCGGAGATGAGGTGCACCAAATTTTGCGATTCGCGAGATGCATATGGATCCACAATTTCATGAGCATCCGGTGGATTTGAAACCTCATCTTTGCCACTGACAAAGTTTGGGAGAATTCATCTAGATCAATACCAAGAAGCGTGACGGGTCTTACGGATCCACGGCTACCATCAAAGCGTAATGTACAAATTCAGCGGCGTATTTTCAACCGTCCATTGAATTGCATCGAGAATTGTTTTTGTTTGGCAACTATTCTCCATCTAAAATTTTCAAAATTTTCTTGGAATTTCGCTTCGGTAGCCAAGTGGGCGGAGAATCGACCCCTACAGTAGGATGTTACGACATGTGCTTAATTTCCCAAGTGATGTGGGAAAGCAAACCTTTCAGCGGGTTCTTCCATAGTTCTTCAACCTTCACAAATTCTTGACCTTCAAAAACAAAAAGATTTATACTAAAAGCACTAGCACCCATTGACGACATAACCCCCACCTATGCTTTTACCCATTAGCGTGCGAAATTATACCTATGGTCATTTAACGAAATGGTAATGTGATGAAATGCTAAACCTATGGTCATTTAAACGAAATGGTAATGTGGTGAAATGCTATACCTATGGTCTATTTCATGAAATGGCAATAATTGGCTTTGGAAGAAGATGCCGTCTGAGAGATGAAAGAATGTAAAAAGCAGATAACATCACAAAATGCCCGGCGTGTATCACGGCTCATATGGTCTTAGAAAGAATTTATCGGATAGAGGTTACGGACTCCCTGGAAGCGAGGTGGGTGTAGCCGGTTTTGATTAAGGTCTAAAATGGAAGCGAAGATCGGTGTTTTGGTGAAAGAAACGGTCACTCTTTGTTCATTATGCCAAGGGAATACGAGGAAGGAAAAATAGTGCGCTTCATCATTAGTAATGATTGAATGCCGGTCACTTTCATCCAATACCATATAGCACTATAATGGCACGGAAGGTATACGGTAAAAAAAAACTGAAACCCTGACTTTTCCAAAATGTTAGCATGAAGTTCTTTGCACTTTTAAATGTTGGTTACTATATCCTAGCATTATAACGGGGGTTTTTCTTGTGTTTTGTACGGCTTTTATAGTTTTTCCTATGATGATTGCCGTTGTATTATTCGGTACGCGTGCTAAGCGTTCTTTCTAGGTGTAATCTTTAGCCATTGATTTCAAAGGCGGCAAATCATTATTTTGTAAGTATTTTCCCTTACATGTTTCCTTTTTTTATTAAATGTGTGATACCGTAATGTTATTATTTTTAAAGGTTCGTTAATGGCGGATAACCTAATATGGCGGCCGGCGGATCTGGCATCAATATGGCGGCGGATCTGGGATTTTTGATTTGAGTCAACATGGCGCATCAACAAGGCCACATCTTTTGAATCACGAATATTTGAGAATGCTTACTCAAAAGCGAGTTGCTGAGACGCTTACTTTGGAATCAGGCCGGGTTAAAAACGTTTCTTATATGAGCTTTCGAGATCTTAGGCCAAAGGTTCCCTATCCGGGTTTGTGATTGGCGGCTTCGGATCTTAGGTGAGAGCCTTTCTTATCGGTTGGAGCCTTGTCTCCCATATGGTATCTTATGCTAGCGAGTTTTAGGCGGAACGTAACACAATGAACGAAGAAGGTTATCGGCTTGGTATTTGAATCTGTTGGCGAGATATTCCTCATAGTAAATATTTTTTAAGTCGGTGTGAATCTAGAAGCGGTTCTGTGGAGGGTCAATAAGGATACAAGATGGTGATGTTTTGAAGAGTATGGTGGCGGGAATGATGACGTGCCACCGCCATATTCCTGTGTTCTATCATAAAAAGAATTTATGTGTTTCTATTGCGAGGACGATGACGCTTGGGGTTGGAGTAGGCTTGAGATCTGTAGGTACATAAACAGTAGCGTAAATGGCATTGTTCTGGGAAAGCCGAACTCTTGAAGCATAAGCAAGATAATTTCAAGCTCGATGACTTGGGATTCGATTCCCCAAGGAGCTTATGAGTAGCTGTGAATTGGCCCGATGTTTGGGTGAAGAGCTGATAACTAGCGTATTCATTACACGTGGCGCTATCCAGTAATATGTTTGGGTTAAAGTATGTATGAGCGATGTGGACCCATTGGAGTTGACATTATATATCTGATGCATAAGTTTTATTCTTTGGCGTATTTTATGCCTCATATTTATTGTCCTATGGTTTCCATTGGCGTGGCTGGGGTTGGAGTCTTCGGATGTTGCCTATTCTGGAGTCTGATTCTGGCAGACGACCATGATTTAGTAATAAGAACATTTGGCATACTAGTGGATGATATTGGTCCTGGTCCAGGGGTCCCGGGCCGAACTAATCAAGATACGCCATCTGTTAGGCACTGGGAACATATGGATTTTCTCATCCTCGCCATCATCGCTACTATCAAAGCCTCAATATATATTATGGCTATCACTCGCCACCACAATAGGTAAACAGAACCACAATAGCAGAAATCAAAGCTTTAATACAGGGTTAAGAAAAAAGAGACCACATCTTGGTATCATTCAGATGGCCATTGTCTACGAATGCTCGGTATATCATGGCCCATGTATTTCTATACATGAGAGTGGCCCTTGCTCGCACTTCAAAGAGGCAGGGCTAATTACGGCTCATGAATGGTGTCCTTTCACAATGTCCATTACCAAGTGAGTCAAAGGTCGGCCGGTGGTATTGAATAATTGCCTCTCCCACAAATGGGCTCTACTACATAAATTGTCTTTAGCATCTCCTCATTCCCGAGTAGAGACATATTGAAATGCAATCTCCATAGAATAGGCCCTCGCCACAATCCGGCTAAACCAACGCTTGCTTGACCAAAAAAGGAAAAAGCTCAAGTCTCATTTGCCTATTCGGTAGGAAATACCAACAATACGAGCTCTAACCTTCCATTTAAAGCCCATTCTGAGAAAGGTACATTCCAATGTATACGATTCTCAACCGATGTAAAGCGAGCTTGATCCTTGTAGACCGGATAATGTATAATAATAATTCAATATTTTTTCTTTCTACAAAGTGGATGAACAACGATTCAATAGTTGCCTCTAATGTTACCTGGAATGAACAAAGGTGCAACCATTGCAACAAAGTACAAATTATAGACAAGGCAAAATGGACAATATCACTTAGCAATGGGTTCCTAAAAGAAACGTTTATACCTAAAATCTCATTATTGGTTCACGTATATAATGCTGTGAGTGGGTTTACTTTAAATAAATATAAAAGCATGAAAGTAAAGGCACCTCGGGAGAATGTGTTGTTGCTTACATATGGAACAAGAAGGTCAAGGATGAGCTTAAATATATGGTGATCAAGACTTTTATCTTGCATATCCGCCATCCTTGAGGAAAGCGATCTCAAGATGGGACAAGCTCCCATGCATAACAGAATGGGTAGATTGCCAAAACACCAGAAATGAGCAAAGAAGTCGTACATGTGACACAAAATGGTGAAGATGAACAACATGTATTTGGAATTAGTAGTCATAATAGAAATTTTCACTCGTTGTAACTAGAATATTCCAATGGCGGTTCAGGAGATCATAGAATGTTCTTATTGAGGCATTCACACTACAAGTATTTATTACAACTTGGTTTCTCAGAAATGTATAAACTTCATTTTACCACTTGCTTTACGTAGAATGCCAACATTTTCTTTATTAAAAGAATGTTAATTTATTTTACAAGAATGTTTGAGGTAGTAGGGAACCTACAACAATGTTCAACAATTGGTTCAAAGGTGTTCGCGAAGCCCACCCTCACTAATTGATTCTACTCATTGGTTCCATGTGCAACTGATAAGCATTATAAGATCAAGTGTGGCAATCAATATCTTTAACAAGGGGTTGGTAGTGAAGTCCATGACTCATTCTTGTTTTGCCCTCTATTTCCTCAGAGGCCTTCACCATTGAAGGGGTTTCTCCACTCAACGCTTAGAAATATAGGATAACACCCTACGTACTCAACATCAGGGGGGAATGACCCATAGCTGCGTGGCGAGAACCTGGGAGCCAGCCTTAGATAGTTCAACATCATCATCAACATTTCACCGGGGAGGTGCGTAGGTCGAGAGTCCAAAGATCCACCAACTTCAAATCTGAACCGGAAAAGGCTATACGGGGCTTCAAATTCCTATGAATTCGCCTTTGTCATGGCAATGTTTTGCCGGGATCAAGCTTTTGAATATTGGTACTGGAATTGATATTTATAGGCGGGCGCGACACGACCAATAACCTATGTCAAAAGGTGGCGTCTACGTTCCTAGATAGTGACATTTTAAGTTTGAGTCATAGGCAGAATGTCCAGGGAGCTGTGGTGTTGAAAACGACTAAGGTTAGGTGCCCATGATTTCTAAATTAATATTGTATAAAGAGCGGTTTACAAAATCTCAATACAAGCTTTTTCCTTGTTTTGAATTTGTCTTTGTTCATTATGGTATCGAGGAAGCGGTTCATCCAACAAGTGACGGGAACTAATCTATTTCTGATCTTGGAAGCTACTCACGAATCGTCGGTGGGAAAAAGATGAAGTTGATACTCATCTAGCGCTTTCTATTGGTTTATTAAAAGTCGAGGGTAAACTAACGCGAGGATTATGGAACTTCATCTGGAGATGAACCTAAACTGACAAACCCTCTGATTAGCGCGGATGTCGTGAAGGCGGCGATGCGGAGGCAAGAATAAACGGTAGATCACGATGTTGCAAAGGTGCATGAGAGACTGGAAGCAGGGCTGGATGGAAAAAGGATTATAGGAGAAACTAAGGAAATAAATACATGAGTATTAGACTGACATCTGATGATAATAGGATGAAACTTGGTAGCGATCTTGGAGAAACATAAAGCTGCGGCCGGAGAAAATCTATAAGAAAAGATCATTTCAATGGCATTTCATATCACATTATCTTGCACCTGGCACCAAGGTAGTGCGTTGAAGAATATCTCTCTAAGGTCATGCTTTATCTTAAACAAAAATTATGGAAAGAGGCCGGTGATGACTGGTGTTGGGAGCATTACCTCATTGTTTATGGGTCTCCACCTATGCGTTAAAAAGAATCTGGCTCGTGGTTTTGTCCAATTAGATGGGCACATGACAGAGGGTGGATTATGGAAGGAAAGTAATCAAAATTTGGTTATTGGGAGGAAGAAGTGACAGCATTTGAGAAAATGAAGGAGGTTGAAACTAGAAAGTGCTATATACTTGCAATAAGCATGGTCATCGGCTAGAGTTGTCCAGAACCGGATAGAAGGGAAAAAGAAATTGTATGGAGAGAGAGTTGTGGGAGGAAAGATGAAATCCATCGTAACCATGGAGCCTCAAAACAAAAGCTAGTCGCTGAAATCGAGAGAGAAAGTTCAAAGTAGTGATGATTCGCGGTGCCGCTACAGAGCATTTATAATACAAATGTGACAAGGGATAAGTAGGCTTACAGATGGCATAAATGCAGTACATATACCAGCTGATTTACGAGAATATGGCAGCGTATGTCATTATGGAATGTCGGCGGGACAAGGGAAGGAGTTGGTCGATATCGATAAAGATAATGGGCTGGCGGGTCATTATTTGAAAGTGATCATGGGATTTGAATTGCTTGGATTAGACGAAGTGATATGATGGTAATAATGGAGCCTTTGTTTGAGCAATTTCTGGAGGACTTTCCGGGCTGAAGGTGAGGTTGGAAAGGGTAGCGTCTGGTTTTGTGCGGTGGTATGATGCTTACCGGGAAAGTTGAAGAATAACTGTAGATACAGGGGATGGTGAATCTCAACTATCATATCCAAAATGACGAGCTGGCGGTTTATCGACCAAATTTGGAATGCGATAAGATAACCAGAACAACTGCCAAACTTGGGAGGTGGCCGAGGAAAGGTCTGCGAAGCTTTGGTTGGTGCGGCTGCGTGAATGGAGGTTATTATGTATCCATCAAGCACTGGCATGAAGGAACTGGAAACCGCTGTGATATAGACTACGAAAACGAAAAACAAAACATCACGACACTAAAATTCATACGCTCCCGACCCGTAGCGAAACTGCGCTACTTGAAACTTCGACCGCCTCACTACAAAAACCGAAAGAGGCACAAGCTGGCTCAACTCGTAAACTTTATGATTTGAACGGACTCGGTGCCAGACAGATGATTATCCTTGGAAAAGTGGGTCCTATTGCTGGAATTATAAGTCCAAAGCCTTTGATGTCTGGAGTATGGAGGAATTAAAACTTAAGAGCAGAAGAATTAAAGCCAATTAGAAGCGGATCCAAGGTGTGGTGAATTACACAGCGATGAGTTTGAAAGAGTATCTTGATCTTTAGGCGATACAAGCATGAATGCGTAGCCATGAGCATCGCGACAAGCAGGAGGGTAGTGGAGAGGAAAAATCGAGCGTGTTGGAATGTGCAGGCCACGATCTAAAGAAAGGTTGAGTATGGGAATTTACGGTGAGGCGGTTCATGCTTGCGGTGTACATCGTGAGGCCCCACTAGGCGTTAATTTCACCGTGTAATACCGAGGAGGAAGGCGGTGAAAGCCCTCACGGCAGATCGGCTGAAAATCTTTGGGTGCTATACAGCTCACCTCTCAAAAAGAGAGAAGCAGGCATTTGAAGCTTTCCGTGATATGCATGATGGTAGGATATGGAACCTACGATAAAAGCTGCTCATTGTTTGTTCCTTCAGCTAGGAAGATGATGTCTGGAGAAGCGTGGTGTTTAATGAAGGTGGATTTCAGCATGGGACGAATGCAAGAATCCACCTATACGCGAAACAGAATTTGGGCGGGGATGGGCTGGGAATCGGTATGGTGATGCAGTCACGGAATGTTGAAAGCGGGGCGTGGAAAGGAATTTACGCTGCGGATGGCGAGGATTCGCCGAACAGGGGTGGGAGGTTGGGAAAAAGGAGAATTTTGGGCTGGGGCGGTTGTTTGCGGGCCGTGGGGATGGGTCCATTCATTCTTCATGGGCCATCCTCATGGGATCATGGCACTTTGAGGAAGAGCCTCTGGCTGGGCTGATTCGTGAAGTGGGCAAAATATTCGTTTCAGCTTCGGCGCAGGTGTTGATTATCCGGCGTTTGCTCCTGTTTTCGGTTGCTGTCACGTCTGGTGTGGTCGCCGCTATAGCGGCTCAATTGGTGGATTTTTAGCGAGATGGGCGATCAAGTCCGCTTTTCTTCATGGCCAGGTGATGAGTTTATCTTTAAACAACCTGGGATATGAACAATCGGGGGTGGGCTGTTGAATTACGCAAGTTAAAAAGAACGCATATGGCCTCAGCGATCTCCGTTTATAGTACTTGGCTCCCCATTCCACGGTTTTTCTCTCGCCCATTTCAAAAATTGTCTGAGGGTGGAATAATATTGTATGTGGCCTCTGGTAGATGCCCGAGAGCTTGTATTGTGGAATTGTTGTATGTGAATGACCTCTGTTTTGGCGTCCAATTCTGTCACTTATGCGATATGGGGTGCCTTGACGTCGTTTTCACATATTTAGGGCCATGATAGCTGGGTATTGGTGTTGGTGAATCGGGGAACAGGTCTATTGTTATTCATCAACTGAAGGCTATTGGAGACTTTGCTTATCCAAATGCAACATGGTCCTCGGACATGTAGTACCTATATTCATGGCGGTTTGATCTGATGTGTGTTCCCAAGATGGTGTGAATGATATTTGATGCCTTGATGCGGCATCCCCTGGCGGCGTGGTAGGCTCTCTCAGCATCTTATATGCACTGCATACGACATCTAAATTGATACCAGATGACCCGGTTTATGGAGCATCCGAGGCCCGCCCTCATTAACCCGGCTACGGCGCGGCTTCTCCATATTCATGAACCTCATTTAAAGGAATTACCGTATCCACGAGGATAAGCGTGTAAGCCGACCGGAGGATTGGTTGATCTTTTGATTAATAGGAAGAGTAGCCACCGCGCATAACCGTCGCGCGAACTTCATTTTAGGTACAAGGGGAGTTATTATTTGGAACAGCAAAAAGCGAAGGCAATATTTGTCAGTGCTATGTGAAAATTTGACCACATGGCGGTTGTCATTTCAAAGCCATTTGGCTTGAAGATTGCTAAAGGTAGGATATGAAAGAAAAGGCCACTCAGATCCATGAATGATAATTGCGATAAAAGTTTGAGGAGGGCAATCAAATGAATTTTTCAAAAGCTAAGCATATGCAGAAATGCAATATGTATTTTACTAGGGAGAAAGTGTTGGCGAGAAGGCAAAGGTTATCATCAAAGCATTAAAATACACTGTCTGTATTTGCTTGAGATGCTTTGACTAAACCATTGGCTTGGAAAAGGGTTTCTGGCGAATATGTTCAAGAAATAGAATGTGGCGGCGGTGGAGTGAAAGAAGAAGCATGGTACTTTAATGACATTTGAGTTTTCAGGTTCTTTTCGAGTTTAGTACGGTAAGTTTATGAAGACAAAACAAAAAAAAAATTAGTTTTGGGGATGCATTGATTTGTAGTTTGTGTTTGTGGTGCGGAAGTCTTTGGTGTCCAATAGGTGGCAGTGTTGGTTCAATACCACTTTAAGGTCCAAAGTGGGGAAGTGTTTAAAAGAACAGATCATACTGGAGCTACAGGTGTAATTGATTACAGGTAACAGTGTGGAAATCTTTGGGGGTGAGTTGATGTTGTAGGCGGACTGACTTTAATATTATTATATGTCAAAGGTGACGATCTGTTCCTAGATAAGCTGTTTCTATTTTAAGTTTCTGGTCATCCCGAATACCAGTGTCAGGAGCTCATTGATTGTTACAGAAAACACTATTAAGGATTGCGGTGCCATGATTCTAAATTAAGCACTGCTGGCCAATATAGAGACAGTTCAAAATCAATACAAACTTTTCACTGTTTCGAATTTGTCTTTGTTCATTAATTGGGCGGCTTGAGTTTCTGAGAGTCTCCTTTGTTTCAGAGTCTTATAATAGGGTCATACCTCGGTGCAAACTCCCATAACAAGGTATGCGAGATCTCACATCCCTCGTATACCTGATAGAAAAGACGATGTGTGGCGAAGAATAACTTCTTTGATGCTGATTTCTGTGGAAATTTCTTCCATGCTATTCTCGAGCTTTTCAGAATTTTGCAGGCGTATTGCTGATTGGTAAACTTGTCGGTGCAGAGCCGGACCTGTCTGTTGTGCTGCTGCCCGGTATTCGGCCAAGCCTGTGCTTTCCTCAAACTTTGATTTCCTCTTGACAAAGAAATTCCTCAGCCAAGAACATTAAATTGCAAACTTCATCTGCATAACCATCTCTCCGTTTTGTTGTAAGCAGTCTCCAAAGCCTTGTTGATTATGAATACACCAAAGAATCAGAACACTGTTTATAGGTATTCGATTTCCTTTTTCATATGAGCAAATGTAGACCTTTTGTTGTTGCCTTTTGTTGCCGATGTTTAGCAGGTTGCCCTAACCCGGGTTATATGCATTTAAATCTATGAAGCCAGAAAGCTAGCTCTGGCAAAGACAGAAGAATCTATGACTGTTTAGTTTAGCTTCAGATCTTCTATTTTGTTGCAAAGGATGCGGTATAAAGTCGTCCAAATATTTCCATACTGAATTCTGCTTCAACAAGTAAATTCTATACCTCATTGAATCATCCAGGTCACATTCTTTTGTGTTGTACAGTGGTATTAGCCGAATGTGCTGATCTTCCGCCTTTCATAACCAAAATAATCATATCATTTTCTGCGATGCCTCCCAGCTCCTATTAGATCTTCTTTTGGTGTTTTAAACTCTGAGATATACTCTGCAACAGTAGAACATTCAGCAGAAGAAGTTCAGCAAGGAGAAAAGCTGCTCCATTTATGCTGACAAGTGACTGCCTCCCCTAATCCTTGGGTGTTGGTATGAATCGTTGAGATATTTCCATGCTTCAGCAAAGGTTTGAAACAACCAAGTTGCCTTCTCATCTCTGGATCAACTAAAG